>VWZY01007454.1:36049-51060 GCA_013399075.1 Chloroceryle aenea | reverse complement strand
AAAAAAAAAAAGAAAAAGAAAAAAAAAGATTGGTGGTTGTCTAGTGAATTAGACTGTGAAGAAGTACATAATGATGGTTAGAGATCAAAAATCACCTGTGTGGTCTCTGTTCAAGTGTTCTCATAATCACTTAAATATGAAGTATGAAGTAGAATGAAATACAAGGCAATTCTAATTGAGATGAATTCTATTAGGAACTTTGTGCTAGCAGGCAGCTGAAATTTCATCCATAACCACAGTGCAATTTGATAGGCATGAAATGGAGTCAGAACAAACTGTATCTAGAGTTCAAAATTATACATATACTAGTCCAGTAATAAGATAATCAAAGGAACTTTATTTATTTGATTTTTTGATTAGAAGAGCTTCTGGCATTAGACAGTATTGCATTAATAACAGGTTTGATTCTTTGTTGCTTTTGAATACATGTTTCTACTAAGAAGAAACATGTATTCAGCTTCTTCTGGCTTGAAGAAGCTGAAGCAATATATTATGGAAGGAATGGAATGGAATGGAATGGAATGGAATGGAATGGAATGGAATGGAACATCACACTCCATGTTCAATTGTATACACATCCAGAATAGCTACTCACTAAAAAACTTAATATGACTGAAGAACAATGACCACAGTATAGTCACTACTCTACTGCAAGGAGCATTTTAATTTATAGGTTGATAGTACTCATTTGTTTATTTAAAAGTATGTCATTAAAGTAAAACGAAAAACAATGAAACCATATTGCATAAAAAGTGCTAGGTTATCTGCGGAAGACAATGACTTACTATGACTTTTCCTGCAGCAATGCAATATCATTATGCTTTGTTCTTTTGCAATAGGCATCACTATAAAATCACAACTGATTTTCCTCCTGTAGTACTATTTGCAAATATATACCCCTCTATGCTTCTTGCTTGATCAGGACTATGGGCAGATGGATTTCCAGTAATGCCTGACTCAAGTCTGCTTCTTCCACTACAGAAAGGTCTCTATTTTCCATATGACTTTCACAGCATGAGAAAAAAAGTGATTGTTGTACCAGTGCATTTGTTATGCAATAAATATCCTGTCAACTTTTGGATACAGTGCTGGTTTTGAACCTAAAAAAATTCTCTACAATCATCTACCTTAACATTATTTTCTTTTTCTGCTCCATCTTGATAGTAGCAGGACATTGACTAACTGAAAACTTTCACTAAATGTGTATGCATATTGACATGTGAGGGGAAATAAAGTGTTGATGGATCATTACTTTTGTCATTTATTACTTGCTTATGCAAATACATGCAAAGGATTGTTTTAAACATTCTTGGACAAATACAAACTGATTTTCACAGGTCACCAAAAGTATCTGCCAAATTTCATATTTCTAGCGGTTACCACACAGCTCAGATGCTGCAACATGTAAAAAGTAGGATGGAAATATCATGTTAAACTGTCAGTAATGTATTTTATTTATATTGTACAGTTTTACTAATAGTTGAACCATTTTTATTTACAGCATCAGTTGTGCCTGGTTAAATGAAAAATTTGACACAAATTGCTCTGAAAAACACTTCTGTTTTCTCAGCCTTTAAAGCAACCATTTAAACAGAAAGCTATTTGCACTGTTAAATGTGGGTAGAATTCTAGACTGCATATGTAAAAGATTTTTTATTATTTTTGACTTGTGCAAATAGGAGCTGTCTGATCTCATAGCACAGAGCAACAAGGCAGTAAGAAGCGTTTGTATCAGCTGTAGAAAGCAGATAATTACCTATATCAGCATCACAACTGTAGCTGCTTGCTAAGGAGAGAAATGAAGTACCTCCCTTTATACCAGAGTTCATACAGTACTATTTCATGCACAATTCCATTCCTCTATGATTACTGAAACAAAAAAACAAACACAAATAAAAAAAAATCAACAAAGAAACCACACAAAAACATCACAAACAAACAAACCAAACCAAACAAAAAACAACTAAGCTATTATTTTCTTGAAATTATATAAGTACCAAACGTTGCTTCTTGTGCAGTAGAAAAAAATCAAAGGCCGAAAATTATTAAATAGTTCATAGTAGCAAATCATGCAAGTATTTGGATTGCAGGTTTGTCTAAGTAATAATGCTTTTTTTGGGGGGAAAATACTTCTTAAATAAATACATATTGTGTGTATTTGTTTAAGAGCATCCACCTGTGTCAAAACTGCCGTGAATATTTTTTTTCCTTTTCCACTCTTAAGTGTCACATTGGAATTCTACTATCTTTACTCTTCTTATTTCATACTGTACCCATTAAAATATTGAGGTCAGAAATACTTAGTTATTGAAAAGTTCTTCACATTTCATAATATTCAACACTTAGGTATTTGTTCTATATTATGTTTCCATTTTATACAAAAAGGTGGCATTTTCTTTTAGATATTCCAAACTATGTTTTGATGTTTTCAAGCTCTTCACTCCCATGCTTTCTGAGGGATACATGAAATATATATACACTAGTAGAGATGAAGGACTTGATGTGGCAGGAGCAGGAAATTCTTTGACATGAAGAATCATTTACATGGACCTTGCTTGAACTATTTGAGAGCTATGGCAAAAAAACCCCATTAAATGTTAAAATATACAAAGCAACCTAGACAATTAAGCAAAGAGAAATGGTTCCTGCAGGCTATCCACCCTTGGAAGAGAGACTCATAAACACTTTTTAAAAAATATATATTTAATTTGTGACTGCAGTTAGATGGAAGCTGAAGAACTCTTCAGTTAATTCTGATTTAAATACTTGGATTTGGTTGACTGAGTAGTGTCCCAATAATTACACCCAGTCACTGACTGTTATCTCCAATGGAGATTCAAAAAACTGTCTCTGCAAGCCACCTAGTTGTGTGTTTGGACCTGACTCCCATTTCTGAATTACACATGCGAAAATCTTAATGTCCAGCTGGCTCATCATCTCTGGTCCAGAGATAATGTGAAATGAAGATTATTGGCATGCATGAGACTTTCAGCATCAAGCTTTATTTGCAAATTATGATGAATCTGAGCTGTGGCAGAAATAAATTGATTCCTCATGATCCTGATTGCTCCTCTTTATATATTAAAGTTTGTCATAAGAAAGTCCATTATCTTCTTTCTCGGCCTACAATAAATTCTGGTATATAATGCATTCTGTCACTCTCCTATGTAAAAGCTAGAGATCACTATACTGGAAACCGTGATAAGAATGTGATTAGGACACACAAGATAGTGTAAGGATAAAAAGAAAACAAGTTTTCCCACTGTAATGCTCAGAATGTTTCTGTATTATTAAGTTTGATATTTATGAATGTAGTAGAGCAATACTCGGTTGAAATAGACTGTCTTCAGATTTATGGTGCTAAAGATAAGCAGCAGATGAAACTATAATGTCATGCACTACTGACATTGCAACCACTGTAAACAGCCCCTTCTAAACTTTTTTTTTTAAATGACTGATTTTGACACATTTGTATTGGGTTTGTATGGCAAGGTTTTTGGTATCAGGGTGGTCAACAGGAATGGCTTCTGTGAGAAGCTTCTTGAAGCTTCCCCTATGTCCAGTAGACCCAATGCCAGAAAGCTCCAAGATGGACCTGCTGCTGGTCAAGTCTAAGCCAATTAGAAACAGTGGTAGAGCCCCCATGATAAAATATTTTGGTTTGATTTGTTTGCTTTTTTGTGTGTATTTTTTATATATATATTTCTTTATTTTTCATTTAATAAAGTGCTGCAAAATTATTGTGGCTTCTTCATCTGTGTTGGTGTCCCAGACTCAGATAGGGTAGGGTTAATTATCAAAAGAAGTTGTGGGGTGGGTGGTGTCACACTCGAGATAGACATGGTTGGCCAGGCAGAATGTGAAGCTTGGCCAGGTTGGTTGCTGTTTCTTATTTCTTCTGTTGCACTGCTGTATTAAATTCTCCTGATCTCAACCCATATGGTTTTGTACTTTTCTCCCTCATCAGGGAGGGATGTGTGTGTATGCATGAGTGCTGTGTGGTGCTCAACTCCTGTCTGGATCTAAACCACAATAGTTTAGTAGCATTATTCCCGTGATTATGTTAATATATCATGCTGCAGCACTAAAGAAATCCATAAATGCAAAATTTTCATTAGTAAAAGTGGGATAAAAGTTTATTTGAATAGATTTCTAAAAAATCAATATAAAATATTATGTATTATACTGACTAGGATAATGTAACTATTAAAGATGCAGATGAACTTGAAAAACTAGTCAATACAGAAGCTTCCTGAAAGTATGTGTAAAAAATCATGATGTTTTAATTTTTGCACTTGTATTTATGGGTTTTTCCATTTTCTAGCCACAAGATTTATATTAGTGGAATGATCTTCTGATAAACTATATCATCTTTATGAGGTGTTTCAACTTAAGACTAGAAACTAGCTGCTAGTAATTTTAATGTGTATGAAAATACTGTTGATCTAATTTAAAAACATGTATATTTAGAAGCAAGAAATACTTCACACTTTAGAAATACTTATCTAGGCTACCTCCTGTGCTGAACTGTACTATGCTCAAGCCTTCCCACTGTCCCTTCCAAGTGCTGCCACCACTAACATTCCTCAAAAGCAAGGGGAAAAGTGTTAAATTACCTCTATGTGCCAAATTATTTCACTCAAGATTTGAGTGTAAAATACATGATCTCAAAGGGAAGAAACTATCTCATGGGAACACATGGTATTTCCTCTGGAAAAAAACCACAGTATCACAGGGTGTCAGGAGTTGGAAGGGACCTTGGAGATCTTCAAGCCCAACCCCCCTGCCAGATCAGGATCATATAATCTAGCACAAGTCACAAAGGAACACATCCAGGCACGTTTTGAAAATCTCCAGAGGAGAAGGAGACTCCACAACCTCTCTGGGAGCCCATTCCAGTGTTCTGTGGCCCTTAAAGTAAAGNCCCAGCTCTCCAGTCCGTCCAAGTGTCACTGGATGGCCGCACAGCCTCCAGGTGTATCTGCCAATCCTCCCAGTTTTGTTTCATCAGCAAACTTGCTGAGAAGACACTCTGTCCTGTCATCAGTACCACTGATAAAGGTGTTGAACAGGACCAGACCTAGTACTGATCCCTGGGGAACTCCACTAGCTACAGCTCTCCAGCTGGACTTGGCACCATTGACCACCACTCTTTGGACTCTATTCTCCAACCAGTTACTAATCCATCTTACTGTCTATCTTCTGGAAAAAAAAAAAATATTAAATGATATTAAATAAATTAACTCTTGCATCTTATTCTGTTCAGTGCAAGGCTTTTTGCAGATTACCAAAATTAACATCTAGCTGTAATTCTGTAACAAATCTACTGAAGTTGTTTGTTTGGGTTTTGTTTCATTTGGTGTTTGTTTGTTTGTTTTAATCAGGTCTGCTGCAAGTGATGTGGAGGAATCATTCTTCAACTGTTTCGTTGGGGTTTTTTTGCCAGCTTCATGCTAGATTTAAACTTGTTTTGCCCTAGTCCAGTGTAATATTTTGTTGCATCAGCCCAGATGCTCCTGCCTGCCAGGCTGTGCTGATGGAGGTGTAAAACCATCTTGATAATGTCAGCGAGATGCATCCCTCATAATTGAAGCCATATAGAATTTTGACTGTTTAAGCTCTCATCATAGTCATTGCAGAAAGAGAGAGAACAAATCATCTCCAATTTCATCCTGTTCAGTAAATTCATCCTGAACAATAAGTGTCTCTGAGAGAAGATAAGAATCAGCCTTTGGAAATGCCCACTCCATAGACCATTGAGGAAACCTAGATGATTACATCAGATTAAATTCCCAGCTTTTACAAGGTTAAAGTAAATGACTTGGAACTCACATGCCAAAGCAGTCATAATTTTATTCCAAATTATCTTAACTCCTTCCACGTTTTTTCATTATTTTTTGCTTTCATTCTTAAAAGTCTGTCTTCCCTTTACCTAATCTCAGACTCTCTCCTTCATCAACTTTCTCCATTATCCCCTCTCACCATTGAAACAGGTGATTAACAAATACTGATTTTTCTAACAAAAAGATGTTTCTAACAAAACATCTTCCTCCTCTGTCCATTGAAAATTTTTCCAAATGCTATAACAGCTAGTCTAGTTCTTCCTTGTAATTTCACAATATGAAATCATTTGATGATCTATTTATTGCAATTCTATAATTCTTTCTGTAACTCATTTAATTTGTCATTATACTGCTACTGGAATTGGAAACTATATTGTCTTTCTGGTCTCAGGAGCTCTTCAATTTGACTCAGTGACCTGAATACCCTTTTAGTATCTTGAAGATAAGCATGAAAAAAGTATATGACTATTGAATAGCATTTTCCCTATAACAGTTTTAGACTAAATAGTGGCATAAATGTATTGACAGCAGCTAATGTCAGAGTATGAAGTATGCATTCCTAATAAGCTCTTTACTCATGTTAAAGGACGGTGAATGACAGGGACTGCAGGATCTTATCTAAAAGGCAAAATATATTATAATGCATAATAATGCACATAACAAGTCCTATCAGTTATGAGCTATGGAAAAATGCATGAAATCACTTCAATAATATGCCTGAAGACAGAGCACTTACTATGGTTATGGGTGAGTGTGCTGTTGAGATCAATTAGATCACGTAACTCCTGCAGACAGTGGGAATAGCAGTAATAAAATCTAAAGCAAAGAACATATTGCACAGTGTTCTGACAAGGTCAAATTGATAGTAATGATGTGTGATGGCAGCACTGCAATAAGGTTGTCTAATACTGTATGCATCTGATATTGGTTTTCATTACCTATACCCTGGAGTACAGTCAAAAGCTCACTAAAATGGTAGTGATTACCCAAAGGGCAAAGACAAATATGACAGACAGTTCAATACTTGTACATCCTGCAAACTGCATGAAGGCAGATAAAATTGTACCTTATGCTAGATCTATAACACATACTACCACTGGGATCAAGTTGAGATTCTACTGCCTTTTATTCATTTTTCAGGTGATGAGGTGATTTAAAGTGTATGCTTAGTGAGTTTATTAAGACAGTCCATCAGAGAGCAGTGATAACTCTCTTCAAAGTCCACAATCTGCACTGTATCTATATACTCTAAATCAGTCTGTAATGCATATCAGACACAATATATTCTATTGTTCTGGAAACTCATGCTTCAGGTTAATATTGGATGCACATTTAAAAGCTTAGGCTTGTGCCTAGTTTGAATAAAACCCTATATCGATGAGTGTCTGGTACTTTGGTGATGTAACTTATCTGTCATTCTTTAAGAATGAAACAAAACTGGTCCTATGCCTTACATACAATAAAATATTTTCCACCACACCCTTAAATTCTCCAGCATCTTTTCTTTACTTCTTTCTTACAAAAGAAGTGATTTAAATGCAAGTAACTTTAGTCTGTACTAAGATGTTCTCATAGATAGAAAGGTTGATGAAAAGTAAGGAGCATCCTTTGGAAGGTTATAACAAACATTGCAAAGAAATGCATCTGGGAAGATACTTCTGGTCTTACCTGATGTCCTCACAGCTCATGAAAAATGTATATATCTTAAAAAAATTAGGCAGATAAATTTCCCATGGAGTACTCATTTAGGTGTTTAGACAATTAGTGGATTCTCTAACGTGATTATGTACAATGCTCTCCTTTCCCAATAGTCTCAAGCCTGAAAATTTTGGGGTGACATTCAAAGCACAAGTGAATATTCAGAAAATGGGAACCCATGAACTTAGCTGCTCTTGATTTTCTTCCTCATTCCAACATTGACATAAACAACTGCTCTTTCCCTAAATACATGACATTTTCTGGGTGTTGTGACTCTTTTGCAGTGTAAACTACTCAAGGAATCAAGGCTATCATAACAGGATTTCAATGAACTTTGTTAATCAGCTATGTGCACATATTCTGAATCTTCCTGCCTGTGCACATGACCATACTTTAAATTTTTGTCTGTCTTCTCTAACACAGTTTAGAGGGTTTCTTTGGCTGTGACTTGCAACCATCGTCCTCCATGATGGCTTGTGCAAAGACAGATCTGAATCACTGTTCAGAACGTACGACAGAGGCTTGTTGTGTAGCTCTGAAAAAGTAGGAGAAAAGGGGTGTCAGGATAGGGGAAAGCCTCCTGTGAGGAATGGGCTTGGTGCTGTCCCTTGTTCAAACATGCTGGAAATGGATAGGGTCAAAAGGGTACTGGTGCCCATGGTATTTGGATCATCTAGATGAGCCACCTCAGGCACTCAGTTTTTAGAGAAGGAAATTATCAGTCTAGCCCCTGCATGCTTGAAACCCTGTTTTGATGTTTTAAATAGAGGTTCCTCTGTATCAGATGCATGATGCATACATACTGGAGGCTTCTGGAGAATTAGTTGTCAACCATGGCAAGTATACGTCACTTCACTCAGTGATGGCCCTATTTCTGCCTCCCAACAATATCATACTATTCAATGCTGCCAAGGCTGTAGCTGTAATGTCAATCTTTTGTCCCTTCCCTCCTTCAAAAACTTATTTTTAAAAGTGTGTGGGCTCTCTCTCTTCAGTCATTGCTTAACTGGGGAATGATATGCTGTTTGGAGAACTGTTACTGGGCATGCACATTAAGGAAAGCCAATCTTGTTGACATTATATTACATGTTCTGGTTTAAACATGCTTGATATGCTCTCTGAATACTGATTAAATTAGTATTTTACTTGGTTATAAGTAAATATATATACTTTTTGCTCCCAAAGGCCTTGGTTTCTCACCAAACTTGCTGGGCAACAACAATACCACAAACTTGTCCAAAAAGTTGATATAAACTAGTAACACTTCTTAAAAAGTGTCCAAACACTTCTATGCACCATCAGTGCATAAAATACCTTTAAAAAACCTAGCATCAGTTTGTCAATACTACTTATTAACCTATGTATGATTTCTGTAGAAAATTATACCTATCGCACTTTTATTACTAAACTTAATATTTTTCTCCCTAGGTTTTCTTTCTAAAAGGAGAAAAATCACTTTCTTAATACATGCTTTTTATTATTTTATTCCTTTTTGGATGAACTGTAAATAGTCAAAGTCATTACCTACACAGATACAACATTTTGGAAGTTTGCTAAAGTCTGTTTATTATTGACAGAGTACTATCCTAACATCTTCTCATACATATATTATGCACCTTCCATCAATCAAAAAAAGCCTAAAGAAGATTTGTCAATGTTTCAATTACTCTATACACTCTACGTGTAACAGGTATGATTATTACTGACGTAGCCAGCATCGAGATAACTTCCCTAAAATGCTGAGATTAAAATGCATAAGCAAAACCACATTCATTATGTTGCAGCTCTGACTTTTTGTGCTGAATAAGAAAAAATATATATGTAAGCAGTACTACAGTAGTTGTCATCAGTTCTGCAGAAATGTATTAAAAATTACTTTATTAAAATTTGCTGGTTTATATCAGCTGGGAAAACCTTCCTTCTGAAGCATTTTATGTGCTTCTGTGAAGAACAGAACAAGAGAGACTCCTGCTGGCTCAAACTCTAAAAAATTTAACACTTTTTAATTAAGTTTCTTTTTTCCATTCTTTATATACTTACCATTACTATTTGTTCCATAATACCCAAAGGCTCTGAAAAAGAGTGACTGCACTAGACATTTTCCTGCAGCTCAGAAAGCTGACTATTTGATTTTTATTATTATTACTATTTATATATATGTATAACTTCGGAGACAGACAAGTAGAAGGAAGGGCAGAACTTGAGGATACATACACTCACATAAACTACTACCTTGTAGCTTATGTGGTCAGAAAATGTCTGTAGTGAGCTATGAGGTTACTTATTCAGTACATGATATTGTTAGTGTAGAAAGTGATTATTTGCTGTAAATATCTATATATGTATATATATCTTATGCCAAAGAAAACAAAATAAAATTATCAAGAATATGTACAGTTCACATAACTATTGTTTTCAGCTTAATTCTAGCTTCAGGCTTAATTCTAATATTGTGGGAAAGTATTTGGAGAAACAATGGCATTATCACATACTGTTGTTTTCCTCACAGGACGTTTGCTTTATTCTGTGCACAGGATGATTGCCACTTCTCAGAGAATGAAGCAGCAGCAGCTCAATATGCCCTTATCCTCCTCCTGCAATATGTTCCTACATACTATGCAAGGCTTCACTGAATAAGGAATTCTGGATTTCCTCTTGGGCTTTTTTGTAGTGCTCCCTTCTGTATCTGAGGACTAGATCCTTAAAAGCATTTAAGGGCTGGATAGACAAAGGTATTTAATATCCAATTCCCAGTTAAAGTAGTCGGAACTCCTGCACGGGAATACTGATGTGTCTTTGAGGACTACAGTTCTGGAGTGTGAATGTCTACTACTAGCATTACCTATACTGAACCATCGAGGCAACACAAAAACACCTATGAAAGCCCCAAATCTCTATGAAAGCCCCAAATCTAGGCTGACATTTCTAAATAAAAGAGCAAACTGCCATGCAGAGAGAGTAGCTGCACTCTACAAAATACTGAAAAAGGCAGTCCACTTGAGCTGCTAATTCCTGGTTCTCAGAAGGACAAATGACCTCAGTAACTCTTGTTTTTGCAGGTAATGTGTTTCTGCTCCTTGCTGGGTTTTGTATGCTACAAAGGATACCCCAGGTCCAAAATTAATATTCTCAAACCATTTGCTCAGTTGCCATTCAACCCTAGAGGTGCCTAACCTTCACTGGTAATATTTTTCTGGAGTGTTTAAGTATCCGCATCAAATTACTGTGTTATGCCAACACTGAACAGACCTCACCCATTACTCAGCCACAACTGGAATTTAATATTAAGGATTTTACCCATTTTGACACCTAGGGTGAAAATAGACTTTCTCAGAGATGGTTAACCTCACAGAAAACATAGCTGGGAGAACAGTAACATTTTCTTTTATTGAATAAATAAGTAGTTAGGAATTCTTCTGGGAAAGAATACTGGGAACAGTATCATTAAAACCACTTCTCTTTAAGAGGACTTGAATGCACATTTTCAGAGCCCTGCTGTCTCTCACTGATTTAAGATTACAGCTGTCAAGATGAAACACTTATGAAAATAAATTTTATGTACTTTATCCTGAAAAATGCACCTCTACTACATTAAAGCAGAGGGAGAAATGTCAGTGATTTGCTCAGTATCAGATCAGATATTTATAAAAGGTTTTACCACAAAAACCATTTTGCACAATACTTCAAAAACTTTATGAAGTTCTCTCTCTCTCCCTTACTCTCTCCTTCATCTTCAATGTGTTTCTTATCATCTTCTAGGACTAGGATAGTGACTTCACTATCATGTACAAGTTACAAGAAAGAAGATAGCAATCAAAAAGGAAAGATGATATAACACTATCCAATTAAAGTCAGCTTTAAAGTGCAGAAGAGCATATGACTGCAAATGCTATGGTGCAATAAGCATACTACATGACATGCTGTCAAGTGAGGAAAGGCTCAGGAAGTCTCTGTTGTCATGAGGGTTAGCTCAGCATGGTACATGCTACCTGGGAGATCTGAGAGCACCTCCAGGATCCTCTGTTGGGGGATGACTGAACAAGGCCTTCTGCAAGTATGTTTCTGACCTCATTGAACCCTTCCTGAGGAGGAAGCTATGATCTGCAGGCCAACAGGGAGCCTCAAGGCAGGTAGTCCCCAAATTGACAGCAGTCTGCAGCACTGCCATCACACAGAGCCCATCTGTAGCTAACATGATCTGCTCTGCCGTCATGGAGGCTTACCAAATGGAGGGGGGGTAAATAGGAAGAAAGCCCAGTGCAAGGTGAGCATGGCAACATATTCTGCGCCAGGGAAAGAGGTTTTGTCTCTCCAATAGTTCATTGATATGAACAGATGACAAAGACAGGAGGTGAATTTTGTTTCAGGCTGCTACTGCTTCTTGAGTTTTTTCCAGTTGTGTGAACCAGGTTAGTAATTTTTCTTTGTGGGTACAAGTACATGCTAATTTACTACAATATACACTTTCTGAATAGTTATTGACTCTCCTATTACTTAATATTACCACCTTTTTTAGCAATCAGCTAAAGTGTTAACTCACTCTGCATTTATGGGCTACACTGATTTTTAGCTACTTGATAACAGTAAATTATTTAAAGCTCTACAGAGGACTTGTGTTTTCTTACCACTTGACAACTTGCAAAAGAGGAGTCACAGACTCAGTAAGGCTGGAAACTTCCCTAGGAAATGCAGATCACAAAGTTTTTCTTCTGAAGTCTGAAACAGTCAAGAATAAGGATACTTGTGATAGACAACTGTCACCGTCTCAAATACATTTATGTTGACTTGCCCTGGTGACCCTGGAGGTGCAAATGCACTCAGAGAACTGAAGTCTGTATTTAGGTTTTTAATCATGTGCTATTTAGAGCTTCAGGTTAGCCTTCAAAACAGAGATGAAAAGAAATGTATGTTGTTACCTAAAAAGTTAGATGAGACCTTGATATATTAAGTTGAAAACACAAATTAAGGCAGGAAGAGAAATTCACCTGCTCAAGGGAATCAGGAACAGGGGGCTAGGACGGGACAGTGCCAGAGAAGAAACTCTCCCTTGTTCCTTTCCCATCATCAAAAGAGGAGATGAAGAGAAGTTTCAGGTCTTCCTTCAGTTATTTCACTCCTCACTTCCAAGAGGAAGGGCAGATGAATCTAGGTAACACCATGAAAGAAAGGGTTTAGTTATATCAATAGTGCTATAAATTCTTCAGAATTTACAGCAGGAAATTGATATTCCATGAGCAGGTAGCAAGGAGCATCCTTGACTTTGCTAAGCCAGGTGTTAATGAAGAGATAAGCTTTATATCTGCAAGGAAAAAATCATTCATCTTAAAAATTCAAAAGTCCTGCTTACTTTTTCTCAATTTATGAATTTTTCTGCAGTTGGACAATGTAGACAGGTTCATTAAATAAAGAAACAGTTTCATTTGTATGTTAGAAAAGTAAATTGATTTACAAAGCTCATTAGTGTTGTATCATTTACAAATATATCACAAACAGATATTCTGGAAATACTTTTTTACTTTTGCATAAGTGCAGGTAACAGCAAAAACTATTGTCTGTTGCTAATACTGTCTAAATATAAAAAATAAACAGGAGCTAGGTCTCATATATAAATGGGAACTATCATCTGCCATCTGAAACCTACAAAAGTAAAAAAAAATTAAACATTTTTCTATTGCAGATTCTGAGCATGATTCTGAAGCTGTTAATCAGGTCTGAAAGATCTGGAGATAGTTTTTCTCCACTCAGCCTGGATGTAGCCAATAGTAGCTTTAATGTATTATGATGCTGCATGTGCTTATTCATCTTCGCCTTGCTCTGCATTAGAACTTTGGACTCATTAAAAGTAACAGCCTGGCATTTAAGTGGAGCTGTGAGTTAGGTAATAAATGTTATTGCTAATGAAAATATAGCTATGTATTTATTTCTGTGTTTGACCCAGAGGGATTGGCACATGTTCTCAAATTAATGTTTTAAAAATATATTTTAGCATCCCTTAGGTCACCATAAATTTAGCACTCCCATGTTTCTGCTGAGAATATGTTAATTGCAAACATATTGTTGATGAGCATGATATTGTATAAAAAATATGAGAAAATATCAGTGAAAAATCCTTTCTTTTCAGCATACTTTCATGTAGAGGACATGCCCTAAATATACAGGTTCAGCTTCATTAGTAATTTAAAAATACACTTGGGTTAAACAAACAAACAAAATCATTATTTTGATTTACACTTTCTGAACAAAATCTGCCAACATTATTTTTGAAGAGGTTGAAAATTATATGATTAGTAAAAGAATTAGATTCCCCTGCCTCAGCTAATCATGTGTTTCTCTACAAATAGTATGACTGACATTTTTAAAGCAACTTGCAGGAAATAGTGCTACTGAAGATGACTAAGTGACATGATCTAGTCCAAAGTTATTGTACTTTAATGCTTATTCTCAAGTACTTTTATGCTGAAGAAAACTTTCAAAATATATTAAGATAAAACCTTATTTTTAATATTTTTTTTTCTTATCCTAATTTCCAAGGTGGTGCAAGTTCCATGGAAATCTTGGTAATAGTGATGTGTTCTATCTTTAGAAGAGACTATACTTCCTTCTGCATCTGCACATTCACAACTCACCTTCTCAAATAAATAGGAAAACAAAAGATCTGTAATGATCTTTTCCATTACATTTGAAACACAGCTTTAAAGAGTCTTATCTGGGAGCAATAAGAGAATATGAAATATGAGATAGAAAGATGTTGATAAAAGTCATACTTCAGAAAAGGGGTAATATTCTTGGTATCACTTTTTGAAAAGTCAGTGCAGACTAAATACAAGTTTTCAACGTGTGACCAGAAGAGCACACACATCTAGAATAATTGTTCTGTTTTCCCATTATGAACCTTTAAATTCTGGTTGCAATATGGGGAAAAACAACCCAAATATCTAAAAGTAAAACACAAAAATGAAAAACAGATGATCTCTGTATCATTTGCGCTATTTGTAGAGAACAACTTTTAAAACCAGGATATTTTAAAAAAATAAAATAGAAAGAGGAAACAAATATACTTTTTTGATACTTATTACACTGTATTGGAGTGTACAGGTTTTTTTTAAAGGCTGGTTGTGTCCTGTTTCAGTTAAAGTGCTGTTTGATAAATGAGTTTAATATAGAGATGTCTGCCTCAGAGAAAATTCACCCTAAATTTCAAAAAGGCACTTGTGTATAAAAAGTCTATTTATCACATTCTCTAAGCCAGTACGTGATGAGCTCTTCTACTATGGAAAAAAAAAAAACCAAACAGATTTCCATTACTCTTTGCAAAAAATTATTTTTGAATTACAGAAACTAACATAATTATAAATAAAGACTTCATGCATTGAGAAACACCATGATACTTTTATTTATAGGTTGCTTCAGGAAACAAACATACATATGCATGCAGAGGTTGTTTGGCTTGTCGGGGGGGGGGGGGGCGGG
>VWZY01007454.1:0-36011 GCA_013399075.1 Chloroceryle aenea | reverse complement strand
ATTAGTTTTGTTGTGGGTTTTTTTAACAGGAAAGGCCCACTTCCTTCAGAATAAAAACTTCCCACGACATAGAAAATGCTGGTTTTCTCTTGTGCATGCTATGATTTCAAGGGACACTGTGTTGTCAGTGTCATCTGAGAGTGGCTGAATGAATAAGGGTACTTGCAATTTGCCCAAATCTTGTTTTTCTAAAATTACCTATCACCTCCAATAATAGTATCATTCATTACTTTCTACTTTGCCACATCTTCATATCACAATTCAAAATAGACACAAATTCCACAGAAATAGCATTTTGTGATTTTCCCTTTTTAACGATATTATTGTTTCACATAGTTCCTGCTCATATATTCTTAGTACAACTTCCTACATCCAAAAATCAATCAAGATTTACTCCATTTTTTTTCAATATTTTTCTGTAGTACTTCAGACATGGCTATGAAAAAAAAAAAAAAAAAAGAAACTATTTTAGCAGTAGTTCTTATAAAAAAAAAGAAATAACATATTGTTACAAAATCAGAATATCACATATCTCTATTATTGCAAGCTAATGAGTGACAGGATTTGTTACTGACATAAACAGTAAGGGGTGTACACAATAAGAGATTATTAAAAACCCTGGACATTACATCTCTTGATAAAACTCTACAAAACATAAACAGATTAGCAGACTTATTCTTTAGGAAGTCTATTTTAAAGTTTTAATAGCTATTGAATTCCATACATGTCAAACACATCCATGTTCAATATTTTTTCAATAATGACAATTTGTCTTTAATTGCTAGCAGTTTTAAAATTTGGTTGATGTAAGACTGACTATGGCCTAAACAGAAATGAAGTCTGACAATAATATAAAGTAAAACTTTACTGAGGCATTAAGAAAGATGAGCAACAGTGTGCCTATGTGGTAACTCACCAACAGCAAATAGACCATTACAAGTGATGCCATGGCTCTGGTAGACTGACAGGGATACCTTTTGTCTGGGTCATCTGGCAGCAACAGCAAAACCCACGAATGGCTTATGAAGGTAAGAGTCACCTCCCCCCTTGGCTGATGGCAGTGTGCTTTGATAGAAGAATATCTTACATGGGTAACGTGGGCTACATCCTGCTTACACTGGTGACTTGGTCAAAAGGGTATCAACAGACTGCCTATTTCAACAATGTTGGCCATGGGGCAGAGTGTTAGGAGGCAGTGTGTCATTTCCACCCCTTGATTGTCTCAGATCATCACTTGACATGAAGGCTAGGGTTAGTTCTATAATAAACTAGGTGAGGTTGGTGTTCTGAAATCTGCAGGGTACAAGTTATATAAAAGTCAAAATCTGGTGCATCACAAGATCAGTACAAGGGGTATCACATGCTCAACAGTAACTCAGAAGTCTACATTTAACATAGCTGTAATTCCCAGCTGAAAATGCACTTTCTGTGACTTTTTGTGGTCCTTAATGACATTCTTTGGAAACTGAAACTTCTGAAAAACTTTGTAGCATGTCTTATACAACTCAATACACAGCTATGGAATGTGATCTGAATGAGAGGCAACAGAAGTCGACAAATTCCTGCTCACTTCAGTGAGGTAGTGTATTAGTTCTTATGATCATACATACCTTTGATGAATGAGAAAAAAATGTGTCATCTAGTCTAAGTTAGAGATATTTATCATATTTATCTTTGACTTTCATGAAAAGAAGGCAATTCATACTTTTAACTTTAAAATTTAAAATTTGATAAACTCTTTACTTTCTTTGGAAATTGTCAGTCATGCTTTAAAAATATTTTTCTTTAGGATGTTATGTCAAATTCACAGAAAATATTAGCACTTTTTCAGCTCCGGCTTTAACTTAGCGTTGCCTAACTTTTTAGTAATGCAGACAAAATTGACTTTGAGTATGATAGTTTGTGAGCTACTACACCAATCAGAAATGAAAACTGTATCCCCATCTGCTGTTGTCATCTTAGTTATGCACATGCCACTTATATCTACTTTTCATCAGAACTCTTAAGGATTTGAAACAAACAAACAAAAAATTGTGTTTCTGCATTTTTTTTCTGCATTCATTAAGGAATTCTCCAATGGACTTCATCTTGCCTTACAGTCTTATGAACTGCTATGTCCTAATTACTTCAGCTCTCCTCATGTGATTACCCTTAGCATTTCTTGTTTCTCCCTTGGGAAATTTATGTCTATTTCTTAGAGATATCCTCTGTCACCCTTTTTGAACACTGCAGCAAAACCATTTTCTTTTAAGTGACATCTGCCTCTTGGCAATAAATTACCTTTGCCATCTTAGGGTGTGCTATTTCCACTGCTGACCCTTTGTTCCTTATATACTTGAAAGTTTTCTTCTTAATCAGCCTGTTATGTGACCATCCTTCTACCTCCCCACTTTTGGTTTTCTCATCTTTTACACTCAGCATCATTCTGTGGTCTTTTGACTTCTTTTTTTTTTTTTTTGTTAAACCACTTACATAGGTATTTTTTACCCTTAGTTATATTTATATTAGTCCTTCATTACTAGTGTTGTTTCAGGTTTCTTGTTTGTTAGTTTTTTGGGGTTTGTATTTTGTTGGTCTTTTTTTTTTTTTTTTTGGTTGGGGTTTGTTTTATTTTTTTTTATTATTTTTTAATTCTAGATAAATTGCACCTACATTATCTACATTCAGGTTTTCAAAAGTTTCTTTTCCTGTTTTTAAATTATTCTCTTTCCATGCTTACTTTGAAGACTGGATACCCAGCCTATGTTTAAGATATGGCATTTTTCCCCTTCATTTCTAATCAGAATCACTATTTTAGCAAAGGAGTAGCTTCATAGCTGGTGGTGCAGTTGACTGACCTTCTTATTAATTCTCAGATTATTTCTGCATAGAAAAAAGAATGAATGTTTAATAGATTTGATTAGTTTTCTTGAGATAGTCAGGAACAGTGTAGCCACTGCTCCACAATTCTTCTGCATTTTGGTGAAGTTTTCCACTAGACAAAACCAGTAGAAGTATAATTCAAAAATATCCTTAAAATAAAAAAAAGCTGTGGCAATACTAATACAATTGCTTTTACAGAATGAGCTCCTCTAACTTCAGGTATGTTCTTAAGTTGAAATTCTTCACTGAGGTAGCAATGGAGCTTGATGTGGAAATTTCTGCCACTTTATCAAAGTGTGTGCAATTGTGGGAGCCCTAACTGTTGCAGTTGTGATTCTCTTCCTGGAGCTTCCTGTTGACTGGCTGAAGTTACTCATTCATATATCCAGGTGGATTGTCTGAGTCCCATTACCCAAAGATTCTTGCATATTCCTGTTCATTACAGATAGACTTTCAGCTCTGAGCTCGGAACAGATCAGATGTGATGGTACTGAACGCTACCTCCTTGTTTTGATAGGGAACACACTCTCTTGTCTGAGCAACCTGATCTAATTAAAGATGTCCCTGATCACTGCTTGGGCATAGAACCATATTACAGTTAAAGGTACCTTCCAAACTGAAGCATTCTGTAGTTGCATGCTTCTATGATGCTATGGGTGTTCAGAGAAAAAATAATATTACTCAAATCAGTAATTTTTTATTATTTTAAATAGTGGACTGGCTAAGGGGACAGAAATAAACTACTGAACTAAAGCTTATGATCTGGTAGGTAATACAGACTATTGTAAAAAAATATGGTTTTCACCTTGACTTTACATACAATATAAAAACAGATACAAGAAGAATAAAGCAAGCAGTATTATCTTTGGATGACTGGTCTTAGCCTGAAGTCTACAACTGTCAGTATTACTTTTGAATATAAATACACGATGAACATGTTACCACAAATGTGACATTAGTTTCTTTGCCACTGAGTCCCCAGTTGCATTATTGCAGCAAGTGCAACATGATTAAAATTGAAATTTATCATTTCCAATCCTTTCTCCAAAATAGAATCAGTCAGTAATGCAGCACTTTCATCATACATGCAAATAATTTCATCATTTTAGTGTTCTACACAGTATCTTCCCCAAAGATATTTTATTTTTAAGAAGATTCATTCTGGAATTGTGCTTTTTACCATAGACATAATTGCAATAGCCTTTGCTGTCTAACTCACTGAAACAACTAGGGTGGCATCCAAAGTCTTTGGAAACCATGTGGAGTCTTTCCAATTAAATCTCCAGTTTAAATAACTGTTAAGCTTATTCTTCAGAGTATGGCACCAGTTCTCAAGAGGTGAAGATGTGAGGTGCAGCAGTTACTCTATTTAGATCTTATGCACATTTGAAACTGCTACAATTTCTACTCCCACAAAAGATCATTGAGTCCTCCTTGTGTACAGATTAGATCTTGATTCAGAAAATTCAGAATTCAGTAGTTTCATTGGGTGCAGTGAGGATGCAAATATAAGAGAAGCTACTTGCCTGAGTGTATGTTTGCTGAATTGGGTCCTAACATCTCAATTTGCAGGGTAGCTTGTATTCCTTTACATAAGTTATATGTTCTAAAGGGATTCATGCTACTAAATCTCTGAGAATCCATTTGAAAATTAAAATATGGAACAAAATGTATTTAAAGCTTTTATTCGTAATAGTACCATGGATAAATGGCTTAAGATATTTGACCTTTTTTTGTTAATAGACCTAAAGCTACTTTATCCCTTTGCTACACAAGAAAAAGTTTTGGGTTTTTTTTAGGTTTGGGTTTTTTTTTTCAAAGAATGGGTAGCTAAATTTGCCAGGAATATGTCTTTGTATAGTGCAAATAAAGTTCATATTACATAATTCTATAATAAAAATTGGTTATTATGTATTTAGGAATCAGACAGGTATTTTAAAATGTCTGTAGTTTATACAGGGCTCAGAATCTGGCATCTTGTTTAAATCAGTCCAATGTTTTTCATTACAAATCTAGCAACTTTGAAGACAAAGATTAAGATAATGGCAAAGTAATAGTCTTTCAAAAGTAATGAAGAAGGATAGTGAAGAAGATGGGGGTTATGTCTTTTTATGTTTAAAGAAGACCGTTACAGTTGTTTGGCCTTCTGCACTTGCCTGGAAAATAGCTCAGCTCAATTCAGCAAAGAATCTGTGGGACATTGTTTTATCACACTATATCAAATTCCTTTTCCATGTACAAAATTAATTTCTTCTGAATGATCTCAGTAATATTGTATCTCTACCAGTTGAGATATTTCTCTTTCATCAGTACTACCCATAACTGAGCACTGTTGGTGACTTGGATGTTTTGGATAGTGAGACGCAAACCTCAGTAACAACGAGGCTAAAGATTTTTCCTCATGTAGGTCTACTAAACTGCAGATTATTTCAGCAATGTTGTCCCTCTGTGCCATTTCCTTAACTACAACTCATCTTGTATTGTTAATTTCCTTATACCTATAGCAACTCTGGCATTTATGTACATCACCATCCATACAAAAGCAAATTACAACTATCCCCAAAGGCATAGAAGGTGTAAATGCAGTAGTCACACTTTCAGATATATTGCCATGGAAGAAATCCTCCTGAGTGCCATAGCATGACATTTACAGGACAACCAGGTAATCAGGCCCAGTCATAAGGGGTTCATGAAGGGCAAGTCCTGGTTAACTCACTTCATCTCCTTTTATGAAAAGATGACCTGCTTGGTGGATGAGGGAAAGGCTGTGGATGTTGTTTACCTGATGTTTACTTTCAGCAAAGACTTCATTATTGTTCCCCACAGCATCCTCATGAAAAAAATGGCTGCCCTAGACATGGCCAGGTGGACACACTGCTGGATAAACACTGGCTGACAGGCTGGGCCCAGAGAGTGGAGTTACAACCACTTGGCTTTCAGTCACAACTGGTGTTCTCCAGAGCTCAGTGCTGGGGCCACTCCTGTTTAATATCTTTATCAATGACCTTGAAGAGGAGAGCACCCTCAGTAATTTTGCAGATGGCACCAAGTTAGGTGGGAGTGTTGATCTGCTTGAGGGTAGAAAGGCTCTTCAGAGGGACCTGGGCAGGCTGGACCTATGGGCTGAAGGCAATCATACGGGCTTTAACAAGGCCAAGTGCTGAGTCCTGAACTTTGGCCACAACAACTCCATGCAAGGCTACAGGCTTGTGGAGGAGTGGCTGGAAAGATGCTCATCAGAAATGGACCTGGGCGTGTTGATCAACAGCCAGATGAACATGAGCCAGCAGTGTACCCAGATGGCCAAGAAGGTCAAGGGCATCTTGGCCTGAATCAGGAATAGTATGGCCAGCAGGACTAGAGAAGTGACTGTCCCACTGTACCTGGCACTGGTGAGGCTGTACCTTGAGTAATGTCTTCAGTTTTGCACTTCTCACTACAAGAAGGACACTGAGGTGATGAAGAATGTCCAAAGAAGGGCAACAAGAGTGGTGAGGGATTTAGAGCACAAGTCTTGTGAGGAGCAGATGAGGGAGCTGGGGTTGTTTATTCTGAAGAAAAGGAGGCTGAATGGAGACCTTAATGATCTCTACAACTACCTGAAAGGAGTTTTCAGTCTCAAGCAGACTGATTTTCTTTCTCTTTCATTTATGTTTTTTGTTCACTCCTTATTTGAAATCTCATATATCTTTTTATCTTTTGTTAGAATAATATAGTTCAAATTAAGCTTACTCTAAAAATATTTATTGTCCCCCAACAGCAAGAAATTGACCCTTGGATGAGTCACTGAGGTACAGGTTTTCAGACTGAGTTCTATTAATTATGTAAAATTAACTTTCCCTTGGTGTCTTTCCAAATCCAAAACACAAATTCCATGGCAATAACTCTTGATTAAGTTACACAATGAAATAATACATCTTCATAACCTCTTCCTTAGCATCTTACAAGTTAAGCTCTGTAAGCAAATTGATTTAGCTGAGTTCATCTCTTGACATTAGTGTTTTAGTATATTATTAGAGTACATGGATATTTCTGGGAATATTAGAAAATATGAAAAAAACACATGGATTTTGAATGCAGTGACATGAATTTTGAATACAGAAATACAGCCTCAAGAGTTTACTTCTTCAGTTAAGGAATTTAAATAACAGAAACCTTTCATTTAACTCTGATTTATTTATTATCCCTAGGTAAAACCAAGAATAGAGCAATCAACAAAGGAAACAAGCACAATCCATTTCTTCCTGGCTGTGAGCAAGACAGAATCTTTCCTTATCAAAAAATAAATATTTGTGTATATATACATATATATACCCTTATATCTGAAAGCATAGAAGGGAACACTTGATTTGTGATTTTCTGGTGTATTTTGAACACAAAAGCAAGTAAGTTGAAAAAAAAAGAAACAGATTCTAAATCTCCAACAGTTGCAAAAGACTGATCACAGGCACCTGGTCTGTTACATTACAGAGAGGTTTTTATATGTGCAAAGCCTAAAGAAACCCACATTTTTGTCTTTTCTTTTTGTTAAGACCAGCCATAAAGTAGAAGGATTTCTTCTGTACAGATCTGTGTAGATCAGGGCTACAATGTGCTGCACATTTTTGTGTTGCCAGAAGACACCAGGAAATTACATCTTTAAAATCACTTACTTGGCATGCCATCATTCCTTGAGGGCATCATAAATTGTTTCTGTGGGATTTATTTGAATGTGCTTATTCAGTTTCATTTTCAGAGTCATCACTGACTGAAATTGTGCATTTATCTTTAAGATAGATATTTCTGTTGCTGCTATTTGGTATTAATAAGTTAATTACTACTTTATCACATCTTCATCATGTTGACATATTTAAATCAACTAGCCACATGAAGACAAGAATTGTCAAAAAAATGCTCCTTGCAAATCTAAAACACTGAAAGAAGCTTTGAGAAATGCAGATATGAGGAGATATAAATGACAAAGATATGGTTCCTGTGTAACCTACTCTGTTAAGTAGTCAAACACTATAGAAAGTTTTCTGTGCATCTGGCATGTTATTTACATTCAAAAAATGACAGTGTTATGTAAGGGAAAAATACCATCAAATACTTTCTGTGCTAAAGAAACCTGTCAATAAGGGTCTTGTTTATTTATCAAGTATCTGTTACCTTCAAATTTAAGTAAAATAAAAAAGACTATAGCATCCGAAGAACATTTTGAAAAAAATCTTCAGCGACATAAAAATTACTACAGGACAAAACATTTATTGCAGGATCTAAAGAGTCATTTTCATTTGAGGTGAAGCTTTAGAAGCTACATACACATACACTACTCTATGTGCCATCAGCGTACGGTGGGTCTAGGTGATCTCTACTATATTGAAGAACAAAGAAGGATTTGCGTGTGAAAAAGAAGCATTAACTGTGAAGAAAGGAAATTAACACAAGAATACATGACTTGCCAGCAGACTTAAATGTCTTGATTAGTATGCTTAATACTAGTGTGAGAAATATTTCAACAACCACAAATCAAAAGCAGCAATATTTTATATGAATTTTTACAGCATGAATTAATTTTAACTGCCTTTTTGGCAATGCAAAGTGCTTTCAGTATACTCCCGGACACTTTCCATAGGCTCATTTCTGTTGCATTTCCTCTCCAGCATTACCTTGTACAGTGATCCACTTTGATTTCCCTACTGAAACCAGGACAATGTCCATTCTTTCCCTATACTTTGACTATCCTCATCCATCACAGGTGTCCACATGCCATTTTTATGTATATATTTCCTCCATGCTCCAATCCCAGGACTACAACTCCTCCCCCACCAAAAAAAAAAAAAAAAAAAACAAAAAAAAAAAAAAAAAAAAAAAAAAAAAAAAAAAAAAAAAAAAAAAAAAAACAAAAAACAAACAAACAAACAAACAAACAAACAAAACCCTTGGAGTGTGAAGAACTAAAAGAACAACATCATGTAATTTATGATGCTATGATCAAACTTATACTATCTCTGCCATACTCATTCCATCTAGAAGATGGAACAATGTTGACAGTTCAACTCAAATAAAAATACTTTCTCTGAAAAGAGGTAATCTAAATTATTATAATGACATACAAATCTTTAAATACTTGCAAATATCTAAACAACTACTTAATACATGACAGTCTTTCACATAACCTGCATATTACTTAACCCCAAAAAATTACCATAGTCAATATTAGTGTAACTTTTAAAAAAACTTACTTAATATTTATTATCTATATTGGTTTTGTTTCTAAAATCCTAAGCCACTTGATTTAACATAAAATAAATCCGTGAAGCACAGTAAGGAAACAAAGTAGGAAGGCATTTTTTTAACAGTGGATAATTTTTGTAAGAAAGTTTTATCTTGCTTGTTAAAGTAAGATGAAAAGTTTTCTATTAACTAGGCTGGGAAGCCTTAGGGGCCACTGAAAGCTTTTTAATTGTATATTTAATTAGAAATGTTCTAGAGAGCTGGTGTTCAGCTTTTCTGAAGCTCATGGCTCCTGACAAAATGTCTTCTTTTAAGCCATTTTGTGTCTTGAAATGTTTTCTAAGAATTGGGTTAAACAGAAGAGGCTTTAATTTTGTCTATTTTCACTTCAAAGGGATTTTACTATTTTATCAATCCTACTGTAAAACCAAGGTGAAGTGACATCTTCAAAAGTAAGCATTTTCAGGTAAAATAAGACCTGTTAAAGAACACACTTTAAAGATTCTAACAATTTGTTGTTCTGTCTGACTCACCAGGATTGTTGAAAGGTGGAAGATGAAAGAAGGAAAGAAGAGGAGGATTATGTCTGGCTACTACAGGTATGGAGTTTGCAAAAACACACCATCAGCTAGCTTATCCAGCAGCCAGTGGGTCTTGATGAAGAGCAATAAATATATAAATATTTCCTTTATATTCTGGGCAATGTTGACAGCACTGCCTGAAATTGTCAGGGTTCCCAGCATTTGCTCTAAACCTGGAAAATACCTGACAAGCCCAGTATATCTTCTGCCCAGTGCTCAGTCACACTGCTTTTACCAAAAAAAAGTTGTCTGACAGAAATTTGCTTGAAATTTAGGTTGCCTCACAAGTTCGAGCTTCCCCTGAGGTAATTTAATGGATAAAGGAGGGCAGCCCCAACAAAAACTGACAACATTTCAACTCCCAGTATTGCAGGTATGAATACACATTTGTTATGGCTAGATAAAAATGCTTTTGAAACATAGGCTAAACTAGTAAAGTAAGCTGCTGGTTTTTTAATGAAAGACAGTATTTGAATAAGTACAGCATTTTAGAGGGAGAATGGAAAGCATTTTGTTGTTTTACTTGACAAGCCCTGTTTTCAAGGTAATTTACATTAAATAAAATGTTAGAAATACATGGAATTTATTTAATTAGAAATGTGATTTTTTAATGCTGAAAAATAAATATATGCTGAAAAGCAACTAAATAATTGAATCACATCTTATATTAGACAGTACAGCTAAATGAAAAGAATGTGCAAATGTCTTTTGATACACACAAAAGAGAAATCCACTAAACTTGACATGTTACATTAGTAGTCACAAAGCTTTATAAGAACATGAAAGTGCTAATTCATTGCTGTCCTTATTTCACCTTCACTCAATAACACAGTCAGAGACTTGAGAATCCCTGGAGTATGTCTATGCAGATAACTTTATCTATGTCTTTCATGGCTGGTAAAATCCAGCAAGTAGTGCACAGACCTAGTATTAACAGCAGAGCTGTAATTTTTCTGAGTGAACTACTTCCATATTTCATGACAGTGTATGTGCTTGATGATAGAACCTGGCAAGTATATTTGAAGGGTAGCAAATAAAGTTTGTTAGAAAAAACTTGATTTAAGGAAATAGACTTTATTATCACCCAGTCTAAACACTTACAAGGCACTGTCATTTCTTTTCTATTATCTATTATTAATTATCAAACTTATCCAAAATGCAATCTTATTACAAATATTTCAACCATATGTTTGCATGCTCAAAGACTGGTCTTTAAGAGTAATAATATTTCTAATGATCTATTTATAATTTATTTATTTATTTATGATTGGAGAAGATCCTTAATATGTGTTTACACATGAACTCCAACAGTAGAGACTAAGCAAATGCTTCAGACTGGGTTACGGAATAGAGATAACTACCTCTGGTTAGTAAATGAGTTTACATAATAGCCAGAGGTGACACCTCTACTAATATTAGGCCCTAGAACAGTATTCCTGCTATGAATCACGACTCAATCAAACTGAATTTACAGATTTGACAGTTTTATGGAATTAGAGTAAGGTGACTGCTTCATACCTTTTCTTATGGAACCAGAGTTGTATACATTAATTCATTTTTCTTCCATTCTTATGAACAATATATATAGCATTGTGTAGAGTTCAATCTTGTCACTTGCTACACAAACCTGTACAACACAGGTGTGAGGTGAGATGAGCACCACTGGCATCAGTACTCCAGTACTGTTCAATTGTGTTCTTCCACATCAAAACCAGAGATGATTCTCTGTTAACAACCTCTGGCATAGAATCTTGAGAGAAAGCTGTCTGATTTAACCTAAATCCTATAAAAAAAGACATAATGTGTCCCAGCAAGAAAAATTATTTGAAGTGGTGGTTGATAGCTGTAACTACACCTTTTGCTGAAAGCACCTGTCAATGGAAGTCCAACGATATAGGTAGTCTTAAACTCTTACTATATTGTTGTTGATCTTTGATGAATAAAAAACCACAATGGCTGAAAAAAATTAACTCCAGTGGGGCCAGGAATTACTCAATTTTTTGCCATAATATCTTCCCTTCCTCTCATGTTCCTAGACAAAGTTTCTCTACTACTGTCTGGGCAGGATGACTCCTTTAATTAAATATTTGTGTATGTGGGGATCATTATATACTAGATGCTTCGTAGAGGTAAATTGAAAGAAGGATGAGGTGATTCTGTTTGGCTTAGTATTTAATGAGATCAAGCAAATAAAATTGTCTTAATGTTCCTCCAGTCTAGGGACATCCAGTACTGAAAACTGGTTTGCAGAAAATCCCCAAATATTAGTGCAGTGAAAAAGCAAGTGCAGTAAAGTCAGAGCTATCACCTGTACCTATCCTTTTTATTAACAGGTAGAGTGAATGAGTTATCCCTCAAAAGATCCACTGGGTATTTTGTTGCACCATAGCAGCAGATTTAAGAATCAGACTCACTGACTTTATCTCGAATATTTTTAAACTAGATTGACATTTTAGAGATGAACAATGGAGAATCAGATACAGTTGAAAGCACTATGAATAAATGATAATGTTTTACTCACTTCTTATTAGTTCCACATTCTTAAGCTTTTTAGTAACCAAATTAGTTAACACATCTCTGCAACTATGCTTAGTTCATAAATTTTTAACTAAGAAATGTCTTAAATGGAGCAGGACTGAAAAGCAGACTTGCTGCTAGCTATTCTGGCTTGGACTACTGATATTTTATCCAGTTATACAACCTTCAGTTTTACCAGTTGCAGATGGACAAAACATGGCCCTTTTCTAAAATCTACTAAGCTTTCACATAAAGCCTTGTTTATTTCAAAGATAAAACCTCACAACTGGTAACAAAAGTCAGTTTAAGGTATTGAATACAGAACTTTTAAGGCTTCACAGATAAAGTCCTACACTTTAATTTAGAAAGAAATATTGTCTTAACATTTGATAGCATCATCTTCCATGGCTTGTTCATCAAATTTAAGAGTAGTCTATTTACATGTGTTGCTTTTATAGCAGGAAAGTCATGACCCTTTTAACCTATAAAACAGGTTGAATACTAATGTTTCCTGTTTTCAGTTTTTCCAAACTGGTCTGGATAAAAGCAGATGATGATATTTACAATTTATATTTGCCTATATCTGAAGAGAGATGAAGACATGCAATGTTTTTTTAATAGGCCATAAGGTTTCTCCGGAGTTTGTGAAGCATATGCCCAGTTTTAAGAGGCTTCAGAGGAGAGGTAGGTGCCTTTGAATGCCTGCTCATTGCTCAAAGATTTATGTCCTGACATCAGCAAATAAAAGACACTAAGATTTTTTGTATCTGGATGGAATTTACAGAGAATCAGAGGACATCAAAAGAAGTGTACTTCTAGACAATATTTAGACATATGGAAAGAGATCTGAAATTACATATAGAATCTAAGGAAAATCTGAAAGGATTTGGTATAGGAGGTGAAGCAGCATTTTCAAAGTTTTGGATTCTCAATGACATATTTTATATTTTTCCTTTATTTTATTTTCTGACAGCACCCAGGTTTTTCCTCACAAAAAGAAAGGCAGTCTGCTTCACAGAATCTGCAATAACTCAGCAAGAGTGGGAAGCTGTTGCTTTTCTAAGAACAGATGACTGTCTATATCAAACGGCACCTGCTCCTATATAATGATTTCTATTAAGCTCCAACTTTGCACATACTGACAGCTTGTGGTATGAAAGGCAGCAATATTCACACAGTCAAGAGCTCAGCAAGAATCTTGCAAGTTAAGACACTATCAGTTAGTTGATCACAAGTCAGTAAGTGCCAGAGATGCTGCTTTACATGTAAAGCCCAGCATCATCTTTACGCAAAAAGCTTATCTTGAATCAACAGGAGCTCAGTGGCATACTCACACTTACCCAATTACCTAATTTATTAGAATTACTAGAGAAATGACAGTAAGCTGATCACATAAGTTTGTAAAAGTTTATATAAGTGTATGCATATCTTTAAATATGTGTATATGTGTACATATCTCTATACGTAGACCTATGCTTCATGATATGTTGTAACTGGATTGTTTTTTTTCAGATTCGCTTCCTCGATATCAAAGAGGCTACATATAATCTAAGTGATCTAGCTGTCTAACAATGTCCTCTGCGTTTCAAAATCATGCTTAAATTCAGCAGGTATTTGCAAGAAGGAACTCAGAGGAGCCAATTATCTGCTTTTCTTCATCAGTGTAGTTTTTTGTCAGTGTTGGATTCCCAACATCTTTGATACAGTGAGGTGCAATACTTGGATTTTAACTCTTTTTGCATCTTCCCTCTTTGATTATAAAAGAAGCTATCTGGTGCACTGTGATAGACAATTTACAAAACGTAAATACTTTAATCAAGCTGGTTGCAACATTGGTATTGGAATAACGGATATCTGCTGTGCAGTGCCACATTTTTTCCTTCCATTTCTCTGGAGGTCTTAGAATTTGTTGTAACACCTCTACATTTCAAATTTAGCTAGGTTTTGCAACTGTACAGTACTAATTTTTTGACCCTGTCTTATGGGAAAGTTTACTTTCTTATATGCTCATTAATCACATTCTTTGTTTAGTTGATATTATGTACTAATAGATTGCTTTATATTACTACATATGTTTGTTGGTAGAAGATATGACTTTGTAATAGGAATTTTTTTCTGGTGTGTTATTATTTAGTAACAGGGAAATTCATTTTAAATCTTAGAAAAATCTTGGGTTAATAGAAACTAATACTTTTGGTAGCATTCTAATGACTATAATTTGTCCGTTATGTGACCGAAGTGCATCAGAGTTGCATTTATATATAATATGAAAGATAAGTGTCATATACATTGATCACTTTAATCCAGATCTGTATTATTTAAGATGTGAATCATTTAGGATGATTTATCAAAATCTTTCATTTGCTAATTCTCTCTCATTGTTTCTCATATCATGACATTCCAAAGAAAAAGTCAAAATTATGTATGTATACAAATTTTCTGAAAAAAAAATCCCTTTTTTTGGGGGGGGGGGCAAAGAGATTCTGGAGAGTTTCTTGATGAAGAACCAGATGTTCACTATGAAAATGAAATGCTGTCTATTTTCGTAGAAAACTCCAAATCAGCAACTAAAGCCTTGGGACACCTGTTTTCTTCCTGAACAGACAAGAACGGACACAGATAATTCATGACCCCTTCATTGGCCTCTGTGAGCAAGAGGAGACTGCCTTTGCACAGACAAAGGAACTTTCATCCTCAAATGTATTAGCTGTGTAAGTATTTGACCTCTGAAACATAGGTGAAAGGGAAACACCTTCCCCCTTTCCTGCTATGACTGATAATTCCAGAGCAAATGATGCCCAAGCAGGCTATCAGGACTCATTGAGGAAACCATAAAAGAACATGGCAAATTACTAGTCTGAATTCTAGTAGCACTACACAGAGTATTGAATCATGCTATGAAATGTTAAAATTCAGGACTTTGATCCTGCCTGAGTCTTCATACAGAGTAAAAAAAAACAAAAGTAATTGTACTTTGAAAGGGAGTAAGAGTGATTGCTTATACAAAACAAGCCTATAAAATTTGCTACTGTGACAAGTCTAGAAGTTGTGATATATTTAGTAGCAAATTAACAGTTATATGGTCTTCAGACTCCTCTGAATGCACAGTGGGAAGAAACATCAATCACTTTTCCTACTTCCTTCTACTCTTTCAGTTGACTCCAAAACATGCAGCTAATCCATCTACTTCCTTCTACTCTCTCAGTTGACTCCAAAACATGCAGCTAATCCATTTAGATGATAATTAATCCTGGCCTTCCCTTAATTGCTACTCTCTTCTATTTGACATCCTCTGACTCTCACAAATGTATATTAAGACGCATAAGAGAATGACATTTTGAATCCAAAAGAGACAACACAAGTCTTCATATAGTCTCCCTATGAACAAGTTTATAGGAAACAATACTTGAGATATGTTGTTTATTTGTTGTTTATTATAAATCATAGAATTATAGAATGGCTGGGGTTAGAACGCTCATTTAAAGATCAACTAGTCCAGCTCCCCTGACATGGGCAGGGACATCTTTCACTAGATAATATTGCTCAAAGCCACTTCCAGCTGATCTTGAACAGTTCCAGTGATGGAGTATCCATAATTTCTCTGGACAACCTGTTCCAGTGCCTCATCACCTCATCACAAAATATTTCTTCCTTATATCCACTCCAAATCTACCTTCTTTCAGTTTAAAACCACAACCTTTTCTCTGTTATGTCAGGATTTGGTAAAAAGTCTCTCTCTGCCTTATAAGTCCCCTGTAGATATTGAAAGGCTGCAATAAAGTCTGCCTCGAGCCTTCTCTTCTCCAAACTGAACAACTCCAACTCTCTCAGTCTTTCCTTGTAGGAGAGATATTCCATTCCTCTGAAATTTTTGTGGGGCTCCTCTGGAGCCACTCTAACAGGTCTAGGTCTTTCTTTTACTAGACACCCCAGAAATGGGTGCAATATTCCAGATAGGGTCTTATGAAAGCTAAGTCGAAGGGAATATTCACCTCCATTGACTTGCTGGACACTATTATTTCGATGCAGCCCTGGATGTGGTTGTCTTTCTGGGCTGAGAGCATACATTGCCAGCTCATGTCCAGCTTTTCATCCACTAATACTTCCAATGCCTTCTCTGCAGACCTGATATCAATCCTTCCATCATGCAGACTGTATTGATACCAGAGGACATCCTGACCCATGTGCAGGACCCTGCACTTGACCTTGTTGTACTTCATGAGGTTCACAGAATGAGTGTCAGGGACAGGAAGGGACCTCGAAAGATCATCCAGTCCAACCCCCTGCCCAAGCACAATCACCTTTACCAGATCACACAGGAATGCATCCAGGCATTGCAGGTTTTCAATATCTCCAGAGAGGGAGATTCCACAACCCCCCTGGGCAGCCTGTTCCAGTGCTCTGTCACCCTCACAGTGAGAAAATTCCTCCTCATAGAATCATAGAATCATAGAATAGATTGGGTTGGAAAAGACCTCCAAGATCATCGAGTCCAACCCCTGATCCAACTCCAATTACTATATCATGGCACTAAGGGCCATGTCCAATCTCTTTTTAAAAACCTCCAGGGATGGTGAATCCACCACCTCTCTGGGCAGGCCGTTCCAATGCCTGATTACCCTCTCTGTAAAGAATTTCTTCCTAACATCTAACCTAAACTTCCCCTGGCAGAGCTTAAGCCCATGTCCCCTTGTCCTGTTGTTGGTTGCCTGGGAGAAGAGGCCAACCCCCACCTGACTATAACTTCCCTTCAGGTAGTTGAAGAGAGTGATGAGGTCANTGATGAATATGTTGAACAGAACTGGTCCCAGCACCAGCCCCTGTGGGACCCTGCTAGTTACAGGCCTCCACCTAGACTCCATCCCATTGACCACAACTCTCTGACTTCTTTTCTTCAACCAGTTTCCAGTCCACCTCACTACTTGATCATCCAGACCACACTGCCTCAGTTTAGGCAGAAGGGTGCTGTGGGAGACAGTGTCCAATGCCTTACTGAAATCAAGATAAACCACATCCACTGCTCTACAATCATCTATCCACCTGGTTATGTCCTCATAAAAGGCTATCATGTTGGTCAAACATGACCTCCCCTTGGTAAAACCATGCTGACTGCTCCTGATGACCCCCTTGTCCTTGATATGCCTAAGGTTCACATAAGCTCAAGCCTCCTTCTGAATGACATCCCTTCCCTCAAGCTAATCGAATGCACCATTCAGCTCCATGTCATCTGCTAATTTGCTGAAGAAACAAGTTCATTATCTATGTCACTGATGAAGATATTAAATAGTACTGTTCATTGTACAGACCATCAAAGAATACCACTTATTACTTGGACATGGCCATCCAGTTACTTATCATAAATATAAATATTCTTTATATCCCCTTCTAACAAAAGGACTAGAGTTTCATCAGATATTCCCTGATGATGATAAGACTGCTTGGAGAATGAAAATATGTAGATTTTCATCTTATCAAGACTATTAGAAAAAACATAGTTACTATCAAAACTGCTGTTATTTCTGAATGGTATTTCTGAGCATAACTGTACTTCAAAGACCAAGAAGGAGGACTTCTACTTTGTGGATCACAAACACTCTGAAGCAGAAGATATTTATCCAGTTATATATCCATGTCTCTCAAAGTTTTCAACAGAAACCTTCTCAGATGTCAAAAATTATGAAAGGTGTTGTGGGTCTTTTTCACTCATCTAAAATTTTTCAGAATTTAAATCTAGGTGTTCAAAGACTATGTGAATCTTATAATAAGTGTAAAGATTTTCTTTAATCACTAGAAGTTATTTACAACATTTAAAGAAAATAGATATTTTTTGATGTTTAGACTGGCCACCAGATCCGCTGATAAACTTGACAAAGTAGTCCTAACTGGTAAACTACTACAGACTTGTGGGATGTCTTCTTTAATAAATATGTGAATAAAAATCAACTAATTTTAACTCTTATTTTAAGAGCACTTAAATTCAATATTTTTTTTAATATATATAGCTAGCTAGCTGTAATCTGTATATGAAAACTTATTTTTATGCTCTTCTTTCGGATATAGCAAATGAAAGGGTTTCTCTTTACCGTATCATCCACAGGTAACAGAATACTGTGATGTCAGTCCTGTGAATAAAAACTTATTGGTTTTATTGCCTCATTTTATTTTGATTTAAAATGTAACACATACACTGATAATGATTTCACAATGTCATGAGCAATGTCAAAGCATTTTCCAAGGTGAAATGTGAATGCTATGCAAAGCCCATATTAGCCCCTATTGAAATTTAGCTATATTAACAGCAGTATTTGGCCACCTCTCTAAGAATTTTATTTCTAATAAGCCTTAATTTATGCAGAAAGACTAATCTGCAATGTATAGATTCAGGACATTACACTAAGAATTCAGTCATCTCTTTTTTTTTATGTCCAGAAGGAACAAAATGTAACATAACAGGCTACTACACTAATCTAGGACTGGATGCCATATAAAAAACAGAGGCTGATTAAAATATATATTTAAATTCAACAAATGCTACAAATATTTAAAATAAAACTAAAGGATTTTTTTTTTCCCATACAAATATAATATTATTGGAAAGCAGTCAAAGTTGAAAGATGCTGGCTGTTTGCAGCAAGATTCTGAGACCTTACTCCATTCCCTGAAGTTCAGCCTGAACTGAAAGACACTCAGAACCTCAAGGGAGCAAGCCAAAAGCAATTACTTAATTTGTCCAGGTGCTTACCCAGGATGATGGTGAATGGGAAGATTTATTTTTATGCTGTGGAAAGTGTGCTTTATACTTTGTAGGTAGAATCAAGAAAAAATATTTGCCCTGAAGATCTCACAGTCTATTTAGAAAAAGCTTTCAGTGATGTACCTTCTGTGTAAACCCCGACGAGCAAAGATCTTTGAACATTAGGGAAGAGTCAGAAAATATATAAACAATGTCATCAAAAAGGACAAGAACAAGAGTTTATATTGTAAATGGTAGAAACTTCTCCTGTTCCAGGCTGGTAAAGGAAATGGAACATAGGAGGCAAGAAAGATACAGAGATATAAATCACACAAAGATAAATAAGTATCGGACATTGCTTTCCCTAACTACAGTTACCTGTCGAACCAGCATATTGTTTCTTCTATTAGTCCCTCTGGGGAATTTGGAACAGCTCCATATTTATCAATAGACAGCTTCAAGTTCTTCTGATTGATCATTATTGTTCTCAGTGCTCTGAAAATAAAAATGAATACTTCTGTAATCTTTCTTTGCAAAGTAACACTTGATACCTTTCTGATCTTTCCAGAATAAAAAAGGAAGGACTTAGAGAGAAAAGAATATATATGCTTTCACATAAAACATATTAGCCTACATTGACAATGACTAGAAAGACAACTTGAACATTCCTGTACTCATATGAAAATAGATTCACTTTTGCTATGTTAAGGAAAGTTAGTGCCTGTGAAACTAGTTGAGGATCTTACTTTGCTCTAGAAACCTCTATTAAAAAATAATTCAGACCTCTTTCTGGATTTTAAAGCCTTAAATGTTTGGGGTTATATGCACAATTTTACCTTAAAAAAAAAACCTACACAAACAAACAAAACAAAACCACAAAAACCCACACACAAAACCAAAAAAAACCCAAACACAACAAAACATAAGAAAAAAAACAAAACACTTTACAAGGTTTGTCTCTTTGCAGTTTACTATCATCACATTTGTGAAGAAATCCGGGGCAACCATGGGAGATTTAAATGCAGCAAAACCAGAAGCTACCTGGAGTATTGCATCCAGCTCTGAAGCCTTCAGCATAGGAAAGACATGGCCCTGATGGAGCGGGTCCAGAGGAGGCCCATAAAAAATGATCAGAGAGGTGAAACACCTCTCCTGTGAGGACAGGCTGAGAGAGTTGGGGTTGTTCAGCCTGGAGAAGAAAAGCTCTGACAACACCTTATAGTGACCTTCCAGTATCTGAAGGGGGTCTACAGGAAAGCTGGAGAGGGACTGTTTACAAGGGCATGTAGTGGTAGGATCAGGGCAATGGTTTTAAACTAGAGCACAGTAGATTTAGATTGGACCCTGGGAAGAACTTCTTTACTATGAGGGTTGTGGAACACTGGAACAGGTTTCTTAGGGAGGTGGTGGACACCCCATCCCTGGAGACATTAAAGGTCAGGATTGAGGAGGCTCTGAGCAAACTGTTCTAGTTGAGGATGTACCTGCTTACTATAGGTGGGTTGGACTAGCTGACCTTTAGAGGTCCCAAACAACCCAAAGCATTCTATGATTATATGATAACACTCATTATTTCAATCTGGATACAATTTTCATCAAAATCTTCTGAATAGTTAGAGAGACAGTGTCTCTTTTTCTCTTTTCTCCTTCTGAATCTGAAATGAGGAAATTAAAAAAGTTCTCTAGTTTTCCCCTAAATAAAACCTGGAGAGCTGAGTTGTGTACCAAGATAGTAATTTTATAACTACCTCATATGATCAGTACTATTTTGGTTCAGTGAGGGAATTAAAAAATAGTGTGAAACTTAAAACTAAAATTCAAGATATTTCACATCTAAATTTTTTTGTCCTTCCTTATGTTCTGAAAAAAAAAGCCTCTCTTAAGGTATTTTGGAATATGGTCATTGTATTGTATCTCTTTTTTATTACTTTTGAAGTGAAGAACTGACATTCATTAACTTTAAATTTTAGATCAGAAGGAAAGTAAAAGAAAACTGTTGATTCCAAAAGCCTTGAATATTTTATCCTGCTATCAGGCAATTCTCCTGTGTTCATAATGATGGTAAAGATTTACCAATCAGTTAAGTAGAAGGAAACTGATTCTCAAAACTTAAGATCTTTCCTACAGGAGAGATTCAACATTATTATTTTTGAAATATGACCTTCCCAGCAGCATTTGTAATTATACTTCCAAATTAGAACTAATATACTCTTAAAACCAGTCTCTCGGTTACTGAGTATATCAATTCCAATCCATGGGAAAAGTGAGCTTTCAAAATAATGCTGAAAACTTTACATGGTATATCTTGTGAGGCACCATCAATTAATATTAAATGCAGATTTGTCTTTACTGTCAGACTTGACAATAAGATGTAAAATTAAATAAAATAAACTTTATTAGTAATATTTTGTACTCTTCTTCCTATTTCTATATATTAGTGTAATAAATAGTGAAGTAAAAACTTATATACTGTTCATAAACTAGAATATAAAGTTATTTGTTACCAGATTTCTTTTTGCAGATAATTTAACTTATATTATATTTTTGGTGTAGAGCTGAATCCTGAATCATAAATTGATTGAGACCTTGTGATAACAAAAGGATGGACACCACAGTGGAAGACAGTGGGATATTCTAGAGGTTATAACTGAACCTCCTATCTCCTGTAGTAGAAGATCTTCAGAGTAGAAGAATAACAGTTCAGGCTAATGAAAAAAAATCTCTGTGACACTGAAGTGATGGATTACTCCAGAATGAGGTGGTAAACATTTTTAGAGGTGTGCAAACCACTTTCCATCTTCTTTATTTTTATTTCTTATTGTAATATTTGTTTGGGCTTTTTTCTAAACTTGTCAAGTGGCTTTCTTGGAGGATGACAACAGATGATATGGGGGTAGAATCAAGCTGTTACTCTTCCTAGGAAGACATTTGTACCAAAAGTCATGATGTCACATTGTTTCATCTCTCTTTGTTTTGTGTTCATAGCCAATGTAGCTGTTATGCACTGGACTCACAGCTCCCTGCTGTGCATACATCTATATTGAGTTTTAGATCCTATCAAGATTATTTTGAAGCAAATCTCCCAATTTCTCCCATTTATATACTTTGTTTCATATCACAGTAATGAGTTCTTTTTGGAAATGAAACAAGAAAATATTTTCTAGAACAATAGCTAGTGTGGTCAAGTTGCTAATAGACTTTGAGTTCATGGCACTAGACAAGAGCTACTCCAAAATGAATTACCTGAACTGTTCAGTGGGGACATCAGGTTTTCATCACTGTGCTTATATGTGTATTCCACCACACTGCTTGCTAATGCAGACATAGCCGATTTGCTTTGACCAGTCAGAGCAAGACTAATTAATACTAATAATTAATTTCAGAGGTCTATAAAAAGTTGAGGTACTGTTTTAGAGACTGAATCATAACAGAGTTCAGGCAGGACACTAGGAGCTTGGCTAGGAAAACTGGTTAATTTTTGTACATGCTCAGATACTTAGGTGATCAAGAAATTTTGAGTCATGAGAATTTAGTGCTAAGCCTGGTTACATATGTACAAGCAGATAAGCAAGAATAAGGACAAGGGTGCAGACACAGGTAGAGTCGTCTGAATGTTTTCATCATTATCATATTCACAACTGTTTGCTCTGTGCAGGTTGAAACATCTGTTAGACACTAGGCACACACAGAACAAGGAAAAGTAAAGCCCAAAGAGTCATCCCAAAGTTGCTGATGCCATGCTCTGAAAAAAAAAGTTCATGTCTCCATAAAAAGTGTTGAAGAGGCACAGTATCGTTCTCATGTAATACTTTTGTGATACACATTTATTCCTGTCTACATCAGCTGGGCTACTCCAGAGCAATAGATTGTGATAGAAGTAGGAGAACTTTGCAAACAGGGACCTATAAGAAAAAAGTTCTTACAGACTATGAATTCTTTACGAATTATAATATTTAGTTTCTTATATATGAAAGTAAATTGTCTGATATATATTGAGAAATTTCTATGATACTAAATACCGAGCAATGAGATGAGCAAATCATCCTCCCAGTGCTGGTTTGCTCAGCACTGACATAGAGTTAATATCTATCCAAAAGTTAGCTTTAACAAATAAATACAGGAAAATACTAAAAAGTGCTCTAGTGTTAGTGGTTTCACAAAGAAAATTTTACTTGTAAAAATGAGAATAAAAAAAAGAACACAGAAAAGGGAAGTTTCTAGCTAGACAAAGATAAAAAGATAGTAGGAAACCTGAAAAACCATGTCTGAATGGGAGAAAGGATATTCTAGAAAAAAACATATGCAGCAGTATAATATATCCACTTTCCAGAGTATGACATTTGTTTGAGATTCATGAGACATTAAGAAGATCATTATTACCTAGTGCATACAATTTTAAAGGGCAAAGGGTTCAAGTCTGGTTGGAAAATGGTTTCTGTACTTCATAATGTTTTTGGTTTTTGTTAAATTAGGCTTGCAATGTCTAGACTCAATAGATGTAGAATTAGTGCATATATTAATATGATATAAGTATAGCCCTGAATGGAGACTTTTAAGCATTGTTTGTTGCTTATAGCTTTCAAAACAGGCCACAAACCCTTTGAGATAAATTTTTTCATGCTCATTTTCAACTTAAAGATTAATTTTTTGGAAGTGTAGGAAAATATGAGTTAGCTACTTTGGAGCTACCTGAGCATGAAAATGTAGTTTTCACACCTAAATATGACTTTTTTTGTTCACTCTGATGTTTCAAAACTAGTTTCATTTTCAAACTTGTCATGTAGCATGTACCGTCACCTACAGGAAGCATATGCTTTGAAAAACAGAGTAGAAATTAAAAATAAATGCATATATATATAAAAAATATATTTTTTCTATGACCATAGCCAGTTCCTGAATTTGTTATTCCTATTCTCCTTCTGCATGGTAGGAACACTCCTGCTAAAATCTTTGTAGCTGTAAAATCCTATATTAGTGTATTTTTACTGTTGACCATGCACATATTTGGAACTAAAGGAAGCAAAACAGCTGCATCTGTTATTTCTTCTGTGCCAAAATGCAATAATGTTACGATACAAACTAAGGGAAAAGAATACATATATGCCAATAAACTAAGCTGTCATTTTCAGTACCTTGCCTTACATATACCATATTACATCAAAGTATTTTATTTTGTTGTGGGTATGCTAGACTTAATAAATTATTTTAATTATGAAACATTACACAAGAACAACAACAACTTATTTTGAAGAAAGGACTCATTATATACATTATACAAGTAATTTAATGCTTGGACTTGATTGCAGTCAGTAGGTCAAATTTTCATAAGGGGAATAGTCACTAGCAAACTGCAGCATCTAAAGTAACTATGAATATACTTTGAGCAACCTAAGGATAAATCCATACTGTACAATAAAGTGTTCTGAGGCATGCTGAACCAGACTGGAGTGTGTCAACCAGGTCTTGGCAGAGGTTTTGGAAGCTGAATTAACTGCATCACATATGCTTGAGTCTCACCCAAGAACAGGACCGCACTTGGCAGCTACATTATGTTCCCACATGTTATGACAATTGTAGTGCTAGAGGTATTGTCATTGCTACCACCTGAAAATGAAGACTGTGGTCAAATGGGGCACCACTCCATTATATAGATAAAACTGTTGTTTGAAAGACAAGAAAAGAGAGACTAGAAATAAAAAGTTAGTTATCTAAGCATAGGGAAGTCACATAGAGAGCTTCAAGACTATTTTAATATATACATATCTATGCATATATTTTTTTTATAGCTCTGTATATATACGTTTTAAAAGCTGCATTTTATATATTTATATGTAAAACCATCTGGAAAAGTCAGTAAAGAGCAGAAAATAGTCTGATTTTATAAAGTTATTTAAAGGATTAAGGACGTGGCAGATTATGAAGATTGTTATGAGATGTTATAAGGCAATAAAATGGAAGATGAAGGTGACTATAGATTAATATAAAATGTAGCACACATGGAGAAACTATTCCAGCTTCATATATTAAAACCTGGGCTTGGAGATGACTATTACTATTGAGAAGCAAATCAGGGAGTTTCATAAAAACATCAGTTCGGTGCTTGGCAGAAGTCTAAAGAAAACAAGTGAACTGTAAAGAAGTATTAGGAAAGAAATAAGGAATATAACCAGAACATTATGTCACTGTGCAAACTCAGGATCTGGCCACAGTTGTGCAGTTCTTGTGCCCCCAACTCTGAAAAGGAATACAAGAGAACTTGAAGAGTTTCAAAGGTCTGCAAGAGCNTTTTTTAAGTCACAGAATCCAAGAGTCGTTGTGGTTGGAAGGGACCTCTGGAGATCATTTAGTCCAGTGCCCCCACCAGAAGCAGGTTTCCCTAGAGTACTTTACACAGGATTTCATCCAANGAGTTTCAAAGGTCTGCAAGAGCTAAACTAACCTAAATGTATATTATAGAAAATTGCAAAATGAGTGATTTTAAGAACACAGACAAGAACCAACTGTTTCTGCCTTTCCTACGTAAATTTTAGGACTGTGAAATGAACGTGAAAATAATTTGCCAGATGTATCCTTGATAAGTTAGTACTTTGATATTCTTAGTGAACAGATAGTAATCCTTCCTAGATTGACCCTCATCGAGCTCTACAAAACAGGTAGTTTACCCATGAAAATATAAATTTAGGTACTTTTTATTAAAATAATGTTCTAAAATAAAAATATAAAAAAGATATATAAAAGAATTGTTTATACTACATGTTTCTTTGTCAACCATCAGAAGTTTAGTATGGTGGTGGCTAGGGTTCCTGGGTATTGAAGGCAGTATATTTTTTAAGTCACAGAATCCAAGAGTCGTTGTGGTTGGAAGGGACCTCTGGAGATCATTTAGTCCAGTGCCCCCACCAGAAGCAGGTTTCCCTAGAGTACTTTACACAGGATTTCATCCAAGCAGGTTTTGAATATCTCCAGAGAAGGAGACTCCACAAAACTCCTGGGCAGCCTGTTCCAGTGCTGCATCAGCCTCACAGAAGTTTTCCCTTATATGAAACTTCCTGTGTTCCAGCTTGTGCACATTACCCCTTGTCCTGTCACTGGGCATAACCATTGACCACTCCATCCTCCTTGCACCCACCCTTTAGATATTTAGAGACATTGATAAGTCTTCTCTTCTCCAGGATGAATAGTCCCAGCTCTCTCAACCTTTTCTTGTAACAGAGATGCTCCAGTCCCCCAGTCACCCCTGTTACACTTTGCTGGACTCTCTCCCTTATTTCCCTTTNAGTCACCCCTGTTACACTTTGCTGGACTCTCTCCATTATTTCCCTGTCTCTCTTGAAGTGGGGAGACTAGAACTGGACACAGTACTCTAAATATGGTCTCACTAGGGCAGAGTAGAGGAGGAGGATAGTCTCCCTTGTCTTTTCATTATACAACTCAGGATTCCATTGTCCTTCTTGGCCATAAAGGCACAATGCTGGCTCATGGTTAACTTATTGTCTACCAGGACTCCAAGGTGGGGGACAAATTGGTCTGTAGTATCCTGGTTCATCCTTCTTTATATTTTTAAAGGCTGGAGTGACACTGACCTTCCTACGGTCCTCAGGCACATCTTCTGTTCTCCATCTCCTTTCAAAGATTACAGAGAGTGGCACAGCAATAACATCTACCATCTCTCTCATCACTCATGGGTACATTCCATCGGGGCCCATGGATTTATGGATATTCAGTTTGGCTAAGTGCTCTCTAACCCGTTCTTCCTCTCCCAAGAGAAAGTCTTCCTCTCTCCAGACCTTTTCTCTTACCTCCAGGGTATGGATTTCATGAAAGCTGGCTTTATCAGTGAAGACTGAAGAAAAGAAGGTATTCACTAACTCCAGCTTCTATGCATCTTCCAACACTAGGGCCCTGTCATGGTTTNCTCGTTGGTCAGTTTGGGATCACCTGTCCTGTCTGCTCCTCCCTGCAGGTGAGGCTTTTCACTGTCCTGCACCCCCCAAGGTGGTACACAAGATCCAGCAGTGGCCTTGGTCTGCACACCAGTCCTTGGTAGTAACTCTAAAGATGGGGTGTTATCACTGCCAGCAGCAGACACTGCCTGTTAGAACAGGCTACTGAATTCAGAAAGTGCAGTTAGTTAGAAGTACTGAGTTGAAAAGTAAAATCACTGAACAGAATTAGTTCTCTTCTCACTCAAACCAGGACAGGCCCCCAACTTTTTCATCAATGAGCCCACATTTTCCCTGGTATTCCTTGTTTTCTTTGATGCCCATTGGCATATTCAGTTCCAGGTAACTTGCCTTGTTGCATCCCTGCATTCTCTGACAACACTCCTGTACTCTTCCCAAATTTTGTTTTCCACATTCTGTAAATTTCTTTCTTCCATTTGAGTTTTTCCTGAAGACCCTTACTTACCCATGCAGGTCTCCTGCCTGCTTTGCTTTATTTCTTGCTCACAGGGATGCAGACTTCAAGACTCTAAAAGGAGCTGTACTGTCATCATGTCCCTCAAATGAACAAAGGTATCAGTGCACATAGTACTGAAATTATGCAGGAGGTTTGGTAGCCATCACTATGTACTATTTCCACTTGTCAATTTGTTTTCCATTTAATATTATTCATTTTGTGTCTATATTACACTGCACAAGAATACTGTTGCTTTAATGACATTAACAGCAGTCTTCAGATACATGTAGTGAATCTGTAGTGTAGAAAATGTGACAGTATTATTTTCCTAGATGAGAAGGACTGAGATCCAGACACATAGATACCCAAAATTATTTAGCCATGCCCGGGATTAATATTTGAATACTCAAGCAGTTTGAAAAACAAAGTCCAGAGCCAAATTTAGGTGGAATATTGATAACTAAATCTGTACTGTGACCCTCAATCCCTTTTAAGAATATGAATCCTTGAGATGCTCGAGTATACAAAATTCTGCTTATCTTTTTGTCTAAAGGCACACAGTAATGATTTTATGCCTTCTAGATCAAGGCTGTGTACCACAAGAATCCACAACATCTTCTTTTTCTTTTTCTTTTTCTTTTTCTTTCTCTTTTTCTTTTTCTTTTTCTTTTTCTTTTTCTTTTTCTTTTTCTTTCTCTTTTTCTTTTTCTTTTTCTTTTTCTTTTTCTTTTTCTTTTTCTTTTTCTTCTTTTATTTTTTCTTCTTTTTTCTTCTTCTTCTTCTTTTTCTTTTTCTTTTTCTTTTTCTTTTTCTTTCTTTTTCTTTTTTTCTTTTTCTTTCTTTTTCTTTTTTTCTTTTTCTTTTTCTTTTTCACCTTCAAGGTCAGGGGATTGAAAAGAGCACAGGCAAGATGGCATTCACAGAGTGCATTTGTTCAATGAGCGCCATAAACATTTCAGACTTAACTATCATTTTCCTGAAGAAGGAGTTTAGTAGAGTTGTCAATGTCTTTTCTCTAAGGATTTAGTGCTTAGGACATAAGACATTCTTGGTTTAATTTCTCCTCTGTGTGAAGAGACTTAAAACCAGAGTTTCTATGTATGCAATTTACACTTCAAATACTTAATAAGCCCTTGGAGCTGAATCCAAACTCCAGATGTCCCAGAGGAAAGACATAAGCACTAAATTACGGCCCTTGTTCACTCATTTTTCTTTATCCCATCTTGTCTTCTTCAACACAGGTAGTACAGAATTGCTTTAGACCAAGTGGAAAAACTTCAGACAATGCACATGGGAGTCCACGCAGACTCACTCCTCATTCCTTAGCCTAGCTCACTGTTACCTGCCTCTACAGATCACTGCACTGCTCTAGAAGTAACAAATATGCAGCCTTCAGGCTGTGCACTCCCCAGGCAGTGCAGTGTTTCAGGACTTGCCTGACTTTATGTGGTCTGAGGGAGTGTTACTCTATTCCTATTGCCTAAGTTTTAAATTAAAAACCATGTCCTAGATATGGTAAAGGCCCAGCAGTCCCTTAATAACAAACAAGACCCCTGTTGTGCCAGGGGAGAGCAGGGGAGGCTGTTCATTAGGTTTTACAGTTAACGAGAAGAAAACAGGCTGGTTTAAGAAAATACATAAAAAGTTATGCAGGCAGACCCAAGTCTGCAGTGGAATAGGCCCTCATGACCAGTACTGGACTCCTCCAAGAAAATACCTTTTGATTCTGATGACTTGCTCTGTTGGCCCACCTCTCTTCCTGAGAAAGACAGTCATCATTGACCTTAAAATCCAAGGGATCTTTGGAAAGGTGAGGATAATGCCAGAGTGAAAAAGACATACAGTAGGTTGTTCTGTCTAGCGATTTTAACTATATGAAGCTCTTATCTATTAGTTCAGACTATGACTGTGTTACTATGCCTGGACTAGTATAACTGTTGAATTTTTTATTAGACTACTAAAACATTACTGAGTTTTACAATAAATTATTGTCTACCTTTACATGGGGTATTCTCTTTTGTCCATAATAAGATTTTTTTATATAACAAAAAGGATGCCTAATATACAATTTTTAAAAGAAAAAGTTTAGGCTTTTACTTTGGAAGCAAGTTATAAGATGTAATGTCAAGTAGAAGATGATGCTAAATATCCATCAAAATACCTACTCCAAAAAGAAGAACAAAGTTTAAGACACACACTGTCGTTTTCACTTTGCCTTTGGATTCCCACATAAAGTTCTTGCTTAATTTCTGATCTTTTGCCTGTCTACCTTTTCTTGTTCTTACCATGTTCTTGTGAGAAACCTGTTCCAGCAGTCAGGCAACACATATTTGATGCTCAGTATTACACTATTTAAATTGCTCTTGGGTATGGACGTTTCTTTCACTTTCAAAAGTCACCTAAAACTTACAAACACATTCAAGTTAAATAGACTTTATGTTAGATATTTCAACAGAATTTTAATACACGTACATTCACATAGATTAAGTGCACCTGCAACAAAAATACTAAATTGTGAAGTTGTTCTGAAACTGATAAGAATCAGACACTTAAACATCCAAATGGCACAGGATGGTCTTTATATTACCTAATCAGTGGAAGCATCTAAATGACAATGGAAATACCGCAGTATTTATAATCTTTTAAACACATCTGAATATTCCATTTGCATATTTTATCATAAGTTTGTATATTTATCCAGAAGTTTGGAACATTCATTGAAAAACATTGCAGGGATTGGTATATTATGTTAAATATCATTACATTTGTGAATCTATAGCTTTTACCCAGCTAGGAAAAATTAGAAAAGTATTTTGTGAATCCTGTAAGTTTCAAAGTCTAGACCCCAAAGACTTATCTTTATTGACAAGTTATTATTATTTACCTTTTCCTTTCAGATATTCTATCTGCTTAATTAGGATGCACAAAAATATATAAGTGATCAAACATCTTGCAAAATCTAAGTGGTGGCAAATATAAAATGTTAGTTTGTAGACCACCTGTATGTTAGAAATTGTTTATGTAGCCTACATAGGGAATTCAAAAAGGAAAAAAAAAAATAAAAGAAAAAAATGGTGCAAATATTTGTTGAGAAAATGGGCTAAGTTTCCTGTAATTATTAAAAACTGTTCAAATAGCCTTTGTTAGGATCTTCTGTTTATGTAATTCAAGAACTACTGAAAAGTAGTTCTAGTCTGGAGTTTTTTTAATTGACATTTCAATACCCCAAAATCACCCTGGAGAGAATATGTGGTCTGAAAAACAACGTGGTTCCAGAATTCTCCCTAGGTCTTCTGCTGCATAAACAAATTCAAGGTAATTACTTCTTTTTTATAGTCTAAGATTAAAAATTGGTGATAATAACTGTTAGTGTAAAAAGAACAGTCAGAGATTTAACAGACATGTAAGTTAATTAACTATTCTCTTAAGAAATTGCTTCTCGAAGTCTTTACTATCAGTTAACAGCTGGTATGTTAGCTAATGGGCAGAAAAACTTCTAAGGACAAAGATGATAATATAAAAAAATCCAAACTGAACCATAGGAGAATTTTTCAAAAGACTGCTGATATTGCACAGAGTAGAAAAATGAGCAGTAGTCTGAAAAATGAGAGCATTTTGCAACAAACAATACATCTACATAACATATTGAACAATTTCTAATTAATCTTGATCATCAGTTTGAATCCAATAATATTCCATTCTTTTACACAGAAAAAGATTGTTTTCTTAATTAACAAATGGTAATAGCTAATCATTAATATAGACACTGTCAGAACAACTGCTTTCAGTGTAGTAAGGCACAGAAAGGAAAACTTTCAGCTCTTCAAGGGGTTAATTAACAGGACACCCTGGGAAATGATCCTAAGGGAAAAGGGAGCAGAGCACAGCTGGCAGATGTTCAAAGACACCTACCATAAAATATAAGAGGTCTTGATCCCTAAGTGTAAGAAATCAAGCAGGAAAGGGAAGAGACTAGCATGGCTCAGTCACAACCTGCTGGTCAAGCTAAAAAGTAAGAACGAGCTGCACAGGCAGTGTAAACAGGGACCAGTATCCTGGGAAGAATACAAAGATGCTGCCCAATTGTGTAGACATGAGGTCAGGAAGGCCAAGGCACAGTTTGAACTGAACTTGGCAACAGACCCAAAATAATNCAACTTCTCAGCCTCACCTCTGTTCCTGGGAAGATCATGGAGCAGATTCTTCTAGAAGGTCTGGTAAGGCACATGGAGGACCAGGACGTGATTGAGGACAGCCAGCATGGCTATACTAAGGGAAAATCCTGCCTGACAAACCTAGTGGCTTTCTATGACAGGATGACTGCATCAGTGGACAAGGGATGACCTGTGGATGTGACCTATCTGGACTTCTGCAAGACCTTTGACACAGTCCCCCACAACATCCTACTCACCAAGTTGGAGAGATATGGATTTGATGGGTGGACTGTTCAGCAGATAAGGAATTGGCTGGATGGCCACATCCAGAGGGTAGTGGTCAGTGGCTCCAGATGGAAAAGCAGATCCTGCTTTTCAGTTGAGGAAATGTATTAATGTCAGCAGACAAACAGATCATCCAATCTGAAATTGGTTTAGGAAGCATATTTTATCAGTACTGTTTATTGAGCTAGGTAGACAAACAATGCATATCCAGTTACGTTCTCATAGTAATACACCTCTGTTACTCTCTGTAAATGGCAAAGACTGACTTAAAGAAAAAGGCACTCAGTAACCCAGGCACAGAAAGCAATACTAAGCAGTAATTGATAATTATGTGTTTGCTTGGTAACTGCTGAGAATACTGGTTTGTTTCAACTGAAGAGAAAGATAAATTAGGCGTTAAAATAGTAAAACTTTCTCCTTCCTAGGTGCAATTGATCTTAGTTTTAAGAAACAGCATCAGAGAATTGATCATGGCTACAGTTCTTCAGCCTCAAAAATCTTTCAAGGCAACCCACAAACATTAGGAGAATCCTAAGATTAGATAAATAACATTAGAGAATTCAGATAGAGTTATTAGGTTATGGATGCATAGATTTAGACTCAGATTAACAGTAATGAAATATGCCTACTAAGAATAATGGTCCTTTCAGAAAAGAGTAGATCTAATCAAGTCTGTTACACACTACTGAGTTTTTGTTCAAGGGGCTTGCTGTCTAATAGCTGTTTGGTGGCATTTGGAACTGGATGCAGTTATTAAACAATGTAAAAAGCGAATTTGTTTCTTGGCAGGAGAAGCTAGCCTTTTACTCTCACCCATATTCAAATAAAATGACCCTCAAGTTAAATAACTACAGAGATGGTAAAGCATATATGCACATGATAATGAAAAATATGACAGGCTATTATTTGCAATCTTTCAATCTTCTGTTGGAAAATTTAATTGAAAAAATAATGTAGATATATTTCAAAGTACTCTGAATCTGAAAGTACTCTGTACTCTGAATAAAATAGGGAGAATAGGAAAAGAAACAAGAATATTGTGTTGTAAAAAAATGTTTGTGTGATTATTTTTCATTTGTCTACTAAGATTATACTACATTGTAACTCATATTAATATATCAAAGATATCACAGCAACATAAAAACTACAGGATGGCAAGATGTCCCTTTCCTGACACCTTTATTCATGCAAAATCCCTCTGAAATCAGTTTATGGTGATAAAGGAACAGTATTCATAAGATATATATAACTTTTTTCATTAATCATTCCTTCCAGTAATTGTAAGATTTGATTTGATTTTTACTTAGCTTCACAATACCAGACGAGTTTGTTTGACCAACCTGATCTCCTTTTACGATCACGTGACCCACCTGATAGATGAGGGGAAGGCTGTGGATGTGGTCTATCTGGACTTCAGCAAGGCCTTTGATACTGTCTCCCATAATATACTCCTGGAAAAGCTGGCAGCCCATGGCTTGGACAGGGGCACNGAAGAGAAGGCTTAGAGGTGACCTCATCACTCTCTTCAACTACCTGAAGGGAAGTTATAGTCAGGTGGGGGTTGGCCTCTTCTCCCAGGCAACCAACAACAGGACAAGGGGACATGGGCTTAAGCTCTGCCAGGGGAAGTTTAGGTTAGATGTTAGGAAGAAATTCTTTACAGAGAGGGTAATCAGGCATTGGAACGGCCTGCCCAGAGAGGTGGTGGATTCACCATCCCTGGAGGTTTTTAAAAAGAGATTGGACATGGCCCTTAGTGCCATGATATAGTAATTGGAGTTGGATCAGGGGTTGGACTCGATGATCTTGGAGGTCTTTTCCAACCCAATCTATTCTATGATTCTATGAGAGTCCAAAATGTGTATGCAATGTAGTCACTAAAATTAACTTTTGCCAGATACTACATTCCCTGTAGCTCCTATATAAAACAAAAATAAAGAAAAATCACCACAGATGTCTATGAAAATCTAATTACTTTTACTCAGAGATAGTCTACAAAGACAATTTAGCAAGTTAGGGTCGGCATCCCTAACTACCACACAGCAGTCAGTTATCACATCACTTATGAAGTTATGAAACTTGGGATTCATCTGATCAAAGAGGTACAGCTGAGCAAGTCATTACAAACACATAACATTCTAATACAGATTTTAACCTAATGGCTAATATATCATCCTAATCTAAATAGATCATATTGATTTTGTGCCAGAAAGTCACATTCAGTTGCCTAACCTTAGGTATCAAATGCCATTTGAGATATACTAAATGTTACATCTCAGCACCATCTGCTAATTCTAAAAATTTCAGGTGGTACAGGACTTCTTTTGACATAGGCCAACCTTATGAACACAGGCATCCTAAAGCTCTAAAATGTCCCAAGATGTCTATGGTTAGGCAGTTGAAGTCAGCCCAAAGTGACTGTTGATCTCTACTGTTTACAAAATATTTAAAGTGCCTAGCTTAGTTTTTGCTATCCACATTTGTTTTAGGTGACTTCCAGCTACAGTGACTGAGTCCATCTGATACTGCTAATGGCTAGATCAAAAATGGACAGTTTGATTTTACCCTGAAATAGACTAAGAAAATTTACAGAAGCCTAGATGCATTCTATCCCACTGTATACTAACTAAAGTAGATCCACCTGATGTCCCTGTGTATGCCAGCCTGTCAGTCTGGCCTCATTGTAGATTGACATGAAAGTATGTGATTGAAGTTGTGTTGAAGGGTTTAGTGCTCATTATCATGTATATGTGGATGCTTTTATGAGCTTCCGCTCAGTTCAGAACAGGTTAATCATCTGACCATTAAAATTTACACCTGGTTTCTATGGTTATATTTGTAAACTAGACTGGGACAGACCACTGCTTTTAGCACTTTTATGTAATATTCATACCGTTAAATTCTTAGCACTGTCCAGTTCTTAGATAAATCCTGGTTTAGCCTGTCCTACTTTGTGGTCTTTCTCAAGAAAGAAAATAAATACATGTAACTGATTATTCTCAATAGATAGTTTGGTCATAGCAACTCCGTTTGATCAACACAAACACAAGCTGTACCCTGCAACTTATTTTTAAGGTCAGAGAAATGTCTCTGGTTTGTTTTATTTACTAGTATAGGTGGATTATGTATGAACAGCACAGTTCCTGACTCATTTCAGACAACTTGACAACTACATCTTCTCTCAAAAGACAGCATGGACAAGACTGTCTCAGTTTATAATCCCTCCACCTTCTGCAGTCCTCTAACACTATTTTGGCAGTCCCTGGGCTAAGCCACAGGTTCCCCTTGCTTCACACACTTCCTACTAACACGCACACAGAACGGTGCTTATGACTTAGTGTCATCACATATTTCCTGGAGGAAACCATGAAGATGTTCAGACTTTGCCCCAGGGTTAGAGAACAGTGACAGGCTCTGTTTTACATAGCTATCCATCCAACTTTAGTTATCATTCTTTTAGACTAGACCATGCTGTTTCAAATGTTTGGACTGCCATCTCAGTATGCTTGTAAATCATTGTGATGAGCACCATAAAAGAACTTGAGTCAGTGATGCTTTTTCTGTCTTCCAAGATTAATTTTTGCTCCAGAATTTAAATAAGAAGCCAAAATATCAAGATTACACAAAATTAAAAGTTTCAGGAAAAACATCTATTGAACAATGTACTTCATTTCCATTTGCGAAGGGTTTTTTAATTAAGAAAAAAAAATAGTTTAAAATTTTATAAGGAATGTTTAGTCTTGAAGGAGTTGAACTGAGATATTTCATCCTTCCATTCTCTTTCATGTGTCAAACACTTTAGTCACACTATGTCTGAGATTACTCTAGCATAATACATTTATTGTCATTTGCATAAATTCTTATACATCCATGGAAAAAAAAAAAAAGTATGATAATCTACTACTGCTATTAGCCTGGTTGATAGCATTTACAGCAGGGTATTTGCTTCCAAAGTGTCTTTATGGATGCCTCAAAATAAAATTCTGTCTAAGATAGATGTGACACAAAGGAGGCCATTCTACAAGATGGCTTCTAGCAATCACTACTTAAGTTCTGATAACAAAATATGCGGAACTGCAAACTCGGAAGACTATGATTAATTGCCATCAAAGTCTCAGATATTTTTTTGACATTAAAGAAACCTGTTAAAGAATAAGTGCTTATGGAATTTATGAGCATTCTTTTAGGGGCAGAAATCAGAAAGGACAGGTTAGTTTGAAAGAACACTTCAAAGTGTCTAACACAAAACTCTTCTCCTCTCTC
>VWZY01007453.1:153990-167424 GCA_013399075.1 Chloroceryle aenea | reverse complement strand
AGCGCAGCATGTGTGCCACGCGGCGGGGCTGTGACAGCCCCTGCCCTGGCCAGGCAGCATCTCCTGGCCCATCAGATGCCTGGGAAGTGCTGAATCTGACCACCTTCCTTCATACTCAGCCACAACTTCCATGCAGGTGAAGAAGAGGATCAATTTAGAAAACGACTCACAATCGAGACACAGAGAAGCCGTGAGGAGCTGGAAGTTTTGTGATGTCATCTTCTTACTTTCTGCCTTTAACCCAGCTGGTGTGCACAAGAGAAGACGTCAGTGGCCAGTGGTGCCTGAGATGCATGTGCTGCTGAGGCAATTTTCCTCAGGGTCTGAGACGTCAGCTCAGAGGCAGCCCTTGCAGAGCAGGCAGCTCCTTGGCAGCAGGCATGTGCCAAAGCGCTCCCTCGGGAACATGAGACCACCCTCGGTTCGATGGTTGTCTCCTCCCTCAAGCTCCTGGAAGACTCACACTCACTGGAAGTGCAGCCCAGTTCTCCTGGCAGGCAAGTCACCAGTGCCACCAAATTGGAATGTGGCGAAGCAGCTTACCTGACATTGCTTAGTCAACTCAATTTGCTTCCCTGAGATGCAAGAGGCAACCTAACCTGCCCTGCTTGTAACGTGATTTGTTAATAAATACAAAAGAAAGGTTAAATAAAAACAACATCTGGAACTAAACAGAGGGCAGACTCCTTTGCCATTACATTCAACACCTAAAGCATCTTCACTTGGCACAGATCACAGAGGACATCCCTCCTTCCGAGCTTACTGTTGGACTTCTCGCTGACTTTATCCACCAGCAGTGACTTAGGAAAGACAAGAGAGGCCTCTCCCATATGGGAAGGGGATTACACCGTGAACACAGCTCTCATGTTGCTTCCACTTAGTGCCAGCCTGGCCACCTACCTCCTTTTCGATTTCTGCAAGGGTTTTGATTGTGATGCCCAAGAGATCAACCGGCTGCATCTGGCAAGAAAAATTAAAAAGCAAACAGAAATGTCAAAATTGTGGAATTTTTTGTTTTGGTTCTGTTTTAAGTCAGCAAATGCACTATCACCAGAGACTGAGAGGCACCATCTGTAAAGCATAATCCTGTTTCTCAGTCCACCACCAGAGTGAAACAGCAGAAGGAGGTTAGGGACAGCAGCTCTGTCACCTCTGTCCCTAAGCGGGGACAGCTGACGCTCATCTCAGCATCGCTTGGCAGAGGCAGCTCTTTAGCCACCTCCCTGGCACAGGACGGCTGTTACCACATTCCTAGCACCCTGTGGATTCTGTATGGCTGCAGCACGGAGGTGTGAGTGGCACCGGCTGTGGGAAGCCCCAACCAAAGTGACCATATGGTGGCAATGGTGTCTAAAGGATCTGAGGGGAGGATTAGCATGACCTAATCTCTCTGCATTTGTCCTCGCAGCAGGGGCTCCAGCTTTCTGGGAATAACGGCCCATAAACAACCCTTTCAGAAAGCAATCGTTGTGAAAAACCGTGTCCGGCTGCGCACGCAGGTTGTGTCAGCAGGAAGAAGAAAGCACAAAGTGGGAGCACAACGTGAAAAATCAGATAGAGCTGATGGCTCGGTGTTCACCGTAACAGCTTCTGGTAAATTGATTCTTAAAGAGATATTGTTTTAGGATTGGATGGATGAGGGAACAGGTAATGGGATGCTGAGCCTTTGAGCTCTGGATCACCAACTTAAACCAGCTCTGGCCCAGAGATGCTCAAAAGCTGGTCTGAATTGGCACTGGGGTTTCCACTTTGGCTGGGCAAAGCTGCCCTGCCCTTCTGAGCTCCCCTGCTGCTGGGTGGGACGCGGTACCCACCTGAACTCACCCGCTCTCAGGTGGGACACAGTGCCCTCCCCAGCTCTCCTGCTGCGAGGCAGCAGCCGCGCTGCCAGCGGCACGGGTGCGCCGGGCAGGACTCTGCTCAGGAGTGAGTGTGGCTGGAAATGTGCCATAGGTGAAAGCTGCCCGACCGGCTCTGCCGCTGCACTTCAGACGCCAGCTCAGGTGATCTCCCACGCTGGAGTGCAACAGGAACCCTCAAATCATTCTGTCATTCTTCCATCCCTGCTCCTGCTCCCTGGGACCCAGCCAAGGTCCAGCTGCAGCATTGTTAGGACACAGCCACCTCCACAGACTTTCTGGGCTGGAACTGGTAAATGGAAGTATGCAGCCTCCCCATCAGACTGGTTTTCAGCCAGCATGGCCATGGCAATCCCACTAGCCCCAGTCAGCTACAGTCATGTGCACTCCACCTGCAAACCACTGGTGCCCAGCAAGGCTGAGCAGCTCTGGAAGACCCCCCCCACCAAATGCCACTGCCCAGCTCTGCCTACACAGGGCACAGAGCCCCAGGAGCCCGGCAGCAGCTGCCAACAGAGAGCGTGTGGTGCCGTCACTGCTGCCTTCCACTTCGGGGGTGCAAAAGGGAAGCAGCACATCTGAGCACAACACCACAGCCACAGCAGGTCACATCGAGGACAGCTGCTTTCTTTACAATCTATGCTGAGACAGGAGAAATGCTCCCAGCACCAGAGCGTCCCAGTGCCATTCCTGTTTCTGAAGGTGATAAACCTTCAGCTCCTGGAGTAACTCAGTTTTAGGAGTGATCTGGAAAAAGCCTGTGGGAAAGCACTGTCAAGCACAACCTTGGGCCATCTCAAGCACTGGGTATATATTAGGCCCCGCAAAAGAAAAGCTCCCAGAAGTAGGTAACTTGGGTTGATGCTCTGTGACCACTCTCCACAAAAAGATGAATTTCAGACACTGGGAGAACAAGGAAGAGAACTCACCCCTTCAGGAGTGCAGGCAAACTTCTCCGAAATCATGAAAGGCACTCCATCCATTGCTGAAAGGGACAAAATGAGCAGACATGTCACATCGCCAGCTGACTTCTGACACACAACTGCACACAGTCCCAGTGACAGATCAACTATTCATGGCACTGACACATGATTGATAGCTCACAGAAGTTACTGCCAGCCTATTCCTCCCTCTGACCTGCCAGTGGTTTCTCTCTGCTCAAGACACAGCTGGGTTAGTCCCCACAAAATCTGGAATTCAGTGAACTTGCCCTGCTCTATCCATACAGTTTCATGGTCTCAGTTTTGAGTCATCCGACTGGGTTCAGCTGCCAAAGCAGGACAGCATGTGAAGCTAAAACCAAATACAAACAGTGTGAGGACAGACATCGATTTACCACAGAACCATCTGCGTAAACTCGGTGGTGTCTGAGCAAGAGGATCAGGAGCACACCTGGTTCGGGCGACCTGCACCTCCCACAAGATCCGTCACTACAAGGCAGACACTTATTTTTAAACCAGGCAACTCAGCAATTTCCATGCAATACCAAAAAGGGCACATTTCTAAGGCAGAGTGCAGCCCCAAACACACCCGCTTTATTTCAGTTACACCTTTAACTTGTCTTGAAATTTCATCTCTGAAAGAAAATAACTTCAAACTAGAGAAAATTTAAGCCCTGAAATGCCCTCAAGTCATCCTCAAGTAGTTTTTTGGTTTGTTTTGTTTTCGCAAAGCATCTGCACCCATGTACTCAGTGTTGCTCTGCTTGCTGTTTGTGACTCCCCTCGGAACCAGTGAGGTACCACGCCAGTGATTTAACAAGGGCTGCTTAAGAACACTTAGCATTTTACATTTGCTTTGTACATTTTTGACTTAAAAAACCCCTGCACTGAAGCAATTTCATTATCAAAGGTGCTATGCGGCAGCCACGGCGCTACATGAAACAAAAGGCACCAGATGAAAAGCAGCATCACCAAATCCAGGAAGTTTTGAACCTGGAAGACCATCTGCATTCTCTATCCCAACAGAAACCTGCTTTGATCAGTCACGTGCCGGCTTTTGTAAAGTAATTTAAAGACTAAGCCATGGTGAGTGTGCACACTCCCCGACAGCCCCTGCCGGACAGCCTCCCTCCATCCATCCGTCCATCCGTCTGTCCTTGCGCGCTCCAGCCCTCCCGGAGCTCAAAACTGCAGAGCAAAGCAGCAGATGAAAGCAGGGTGTGCCAAAGGCTCAGCAGCGCAATTAGCACTCTCCTAAACAAACGAGCTTCAACAGAGCTGTAATTAAGCAGGCCTGTAATTAAGTATATGCCCTTTATCATAACGATCATGCTTAAAAATGGCATGATGCATGGAAGTGTGTTATTAATGCTGCGCTCCCAAAGCGCAGGAGCGCGCACGGGAGCCGGCGTGTCAGGCCCGTCACTCGGCTGCTGCTAAAATATGTTAAAGGGAGAAACTGGAAAACAACCCGCTCGCTCAACAGCTCTTTCCACAGCCAGGCACTGGAGTCGCTAGGATTTAAACACCCACCACAGGGAACACTGTGGAAATAATGCACCCAGCTGCCCCAGCCGGCTGCCTCCCCAGCACTGGGTGCAGCCTTCACCGCTTCTCCCCCGGTGCTGGAGGGAGCAGCCTCCACCCCACGGCTCAGCTCCAGGACCCCTGGCACCAGCCTGCAGGCAGGAGCTCTCTGGGGATGCAGACAGCCTGGGGACCACCCTCAAGACGTGTGGCAGAGGCCACTCGTCCCTTGCCTCCACTTCCAGGCTGAGCAGTGGCCCTGGGCGAAGGAAATGCTCTGCAGGAAGGACACCCCCATGCCCCGTGCCTCCCCTCGGAGGTGCTGCCCGCTGTCCCGCAGCTCTGGCCACGGGAAGAGAGACTCACAGGTGCTGCTGCCTGCAAAGGGCTTTTTCACGTTCAACAGGACTGCAAAGATGAGGCACCCAACTTCCTTTTGGAGCACAAATCCAAATCCAAGATTCAGGAACGCATTGACAGTTTGTTGTCCTGGCTCCATCACTGCTGGTTCAGCAGTGGGTGCCCATCCTCGGCACAGGGCCTGCCCTGCTGTGTTCCCCAGGTGGAGCAGAAGGGGCTGCATGGGCAAGCTCATGCTCAGAGCTCCTGGGGGCTGGCCCCTCAAGAGCACTCCAGCTCCTGCCATCTCCATGGCCGGGCATCTCCAGCAACAGGCAGGGAAGAGCTCTCATCCTGACAGGGTGTCCAGTGCCAGGGTCTGAGTGCAGGTGCCATCGCTCCCGCCGGGCACCACAAGACAGCACACTACTGCCGTTTACAGCAGCCAGTTAATTTCATAATAAAATTAAATTAAACCAGAACTGTAGGAGGCTTTTAATTCTATGTCCCTTGTTCTGATGTGCTGTAAACAAACAGCAGCAGCCTCTGATTCCTCCCTTTTTCCTTTGTATTTTCTTCCCCCCCTGTTGCTTTTGAAGCATTCCTGGCAGCCTGGGACAGGCAGAGCACTGTGCTGGGATCCTGCCTGGCGCTACCATTTCCACGGGCAGCATCAAGACTCGCCAGCCAGGCCCTGGCCCGGAGCTGCAGTTCTTGTTTCAGTCTGGCCAAGGCTATTCAACAGCCCTCGACACAACGTGTGCCACGTGGGGGACCGGCAGGCAGGAACACAAAGACTGGAAGGGGCTGGTGCTGGTGAATGGTGAAGCCCCGCTCTCCGTCCAAAGGCAGCACGTACTGATTCAGAACAAAAAAGGCAGGCAAAGCCCTCTTTTTACAGCCTTACCCCCAGCAGCACTACTCACACCTCCCCACCAGCGAGCTCACACCTGACCCACGCAGGTTCCGACGTCATTAAAAGGTTTGGGCTTGAAAATATTTTGAAGACCTATAAAACATTTGCATCTTACGCAGGTAGGTGGAGCTGCTCTTGCCCTGCACTGCTCTGAGCCAGGTCAGCAGGACCACCACCACCACAAGTCAGCCCTCAGCTGGATGCAGCTCCTGGCCCCACGCTGGGAATTGCCACTTGCCCACAGAGCCTCACCCGCCGGGAGGACAGGATGCCCATGGCACCGGCCACGGCTGGACCCAGGAGGCAGCAGGTTCTCCCCGGGCAACTGCACCCACAGCATCTGCAGCAGGCCAGGGAGGTGCCTGCGCTCTCCTCCCTCGCATAAGAACAAAATAAAAAGGAACTTCAGGAAGAAAAATGTCTGCAACAGCTGTTTGCTGTCTCCCAGGAGCAGCTCCAGCCTGAGGATCGCATCCAATTAGCTCAGTCACTGAAATTAGATAAAAAAGTTGAAGGAGCTGCTGGCCGGAACCGCGCTCCTCGAGCCAATCCCTGAAGGATGGTGGCCCCACAAATCCCCGACAGCGGCCAGGAGGAGCCAGACCCTCCTGCACGGGGCACCCAAACAGCACCGGAGCCACCCCCTCCGTCACCGCCGGAGCACTGAGGAGCACGACCAACTTCAACTGGTGACTGCTACTTCATCACAAGTGACTGTGGCTTATTCTCAGCCCTCAGAGGGCAGGCCACAAAACTGCTCTATAAATACAACTTGTTAGCTCGCTCAGAAATTCCCTCTTTCATCTGAAAAAGTACTGTCACCCTCTTCTAAGCACATGATAGATGCTGCCTTCTGTGCTGTAGACTCCAACTAAATCTCGGTTGTCAAATTAGTAATTCATCTTTCTTGAATAACTATATTTTTAGCAAAGCTACCAGATTTAAATAATCAGACCTGCCAATGCTACCCTAATTTAAACATGCTGACGAACTTTCACAGGCAGCATCAGCTAACATAATGAGTTTCTGGATGACAAAGAACTTCAGACCACAGTTCTCTACACTACCCAGCGTAATAAGCACTTGTTCTTTTCTACAATGTGCACATAAAAGAGGAATCTAAATAATAATTGCTGTAATTATCTTGAAAAATATGTGGTGATTAATGGTGATTATGAAAATCTGTATAATTGTTCATTGAAATCTCCAACGATCAGATGCTTTCTTGAAACAGCCGTTAATGAAGAACTGAGGAACACAAAAAGCATCAAAACTCCAGCCAAGCGCCTGGCCGCTTGACGCGAGAGCGGCTGCGATCCACACAGGCCCGGCGCAGCTTCACCCCGCCCATGAACTCTGCAGAGCTTCCACGATGCCCACGATGGGCTGCGCATGTCATTGCGGTTCAAAGCACGAAGTCCAACCTGTTATTTATGCAAATAATTAATTACTCTTGTATCCAACCAGCAGTTTGTCATGACACATTAATGACTTGATAGACTTCTATGAACTGGTGAACACAGGACAGCAGAGCGCTTTTATCGTCATTTAATTTAAAAACGATCCTGTGTGAAATTATCTAGTCGTGAGTGATGGAAGCATAAAGAACAGACTCAGCAAAGCTTCTTTTGGATCATTGCTTTATTAATGGTAACGTCAGGGAAATGAAAAATGCTAACATTGTCATATTTAGCTCCTGGGTATAGATGAATCGCTGCCTCAGTGCTCGGCGGGTTCAGTTTGCACACTGCAGCGAGCGCTAATTCTTCACACCACTATTGTGGGGACGCACAGCCACGGAGGAGTTTATACACCTCAACTCACAAGGAAACAACAGCTGCTTCTGCATTTAGATTCTCACCATAGGCTGTTACAGCTCTGGATTTCTTTACTGCTGTTTTTGCATGGCCTTTTACACTTGAATTTTCAACTGCTGACATTGAACACATTTAAATAAATAAATAAACGCCTTGCAGAACATTTTCCTGCACGCCTTTGAAAAGTAAGCATTGCTAAACCAAACCAACGAAACACACCAACACCGAACGTACCATTGCCACCCTGAAAACTGAAATAACCTTAGTCTTTAGAGAGAGCTTTCTGTAACACTGCAGCAGTCTGCAGGCTTTCCCCAGACCTGAAACACCGGTGGAGTGTTCGTGTCTTCCCCAGAGGCGCATCTTGTGAACCACAGCAACACTGGACAGCCAGCAACGCTCACCTGCTTAGGGGAAGCTGTTTTGTTTTCGGGTCGATGGCACCGGAGGAACTCGGAAGCAGTCAGCTCGAGTGCTCTCAGCGCTCAGCCTGAGGGAAGCTGTGGCAGGACCTGTGCTGCTGCCTGGGCTGGCTCACCAGCCCTGGGAGCTGGTGGAACAGCACCATACCGGCCTGGGCAGGCTGCTCAGGTAGGGACAGAGATTAACAGGATGGCAGGGGTGGGCAGGGCCCTCTGGGGATGCTCTGGTGCCACCCCCTGCTCCACCCAGCAGGGGCACCCAGAGCAGGGGGCCCAGCAGTGCAGGGTCCAGGTGGGTTGGGAATCTCTCCAGAGCAGGAGACTCCACAGCCTCTCTGGGCAGCCTGGCACCGGCTCCCACACCCTCACACCAAAGAAATTTTTCCTCCTGTTTAGACTGAACTTCCTGGGTTCCAGTTCGTGCCTACTGCCCCTTGTCCTGGTGCTGGGCACCACTGATGAGAGTCTGGCCCCATCCTCTTGACATCTGCCGTTTAGATATTGATCAGCATTGAGAAGATCCATCTCAGTCTTCTCGAGACTAAACAGCCCCAGGTGTCTCAGCCTTTCCTTGTGAGAGATGCCTCAGTCCCCCCATCATGAGGACATCTAGACCATCAGGACCAGGACACTGTCCCCTTCAGCCCCCTCCCAGCCCACCACAGCCACCCCGGCACACACAGCTCTGGCTCCCACTGGCACCTCTCTGCTTCCCACCATGAGCTCTGCCCACCTGAGCCTGTACACTGCGTGTGAAGGATGGCACAGGACACCTGCACAGGCAGGTTATGTTATCATACAGGGGGAAATCATACAGAAGCATGGAAAAATGTCTCACAGCAGCCTGCAGTGCATCAAGAGAAGGATGCGAGCTTTCCAAAATAAGCCACGCTCTCCGTAAGGCACAGTAAGCCTCTACTCCTGTGCTGCTGTACACAGCAATTTAAATAGCAGGCTGGATAGTAAACACGTGTGTGTGCTCGCTGTGCTACTGTGCACCGAGTCCCAGATGGAACCGCATCAGTCTGCATTTCCAAATCACTAATGATAGCAAAACCTCGGGGGAAAAACAAAAGCAAACTCTCCCGTGAGCTCCTGCCAAGCCGGCTGTAGTCGGGAACGCTGCGACCGCCCCAGGCTGTGCTCCCCAGCTGCAGACACCGCCCCAAAACACACACGCTGCTTCTCTTCAGAAAGCACCCAGATAGGAGAACACTGACCCTGCTTCCTCTGGCTCCTCTCCAGTCCCTGAGGAAAGGGACCCCTCAGATGAGGGGCAGGAAGGCAGAGCTCTCCCCAGCCCCCCGCCACGCTCCGGGGTGCAGGCTGGGCTGGCAGCACTGCCTGACAGTGCCTCCAGCAGCTCGCCCAGGGCTCAGCCCACCACCTCTCCCCTTTGTTGGCTCCATGGGACGGACCGAGGCACAAGCCCAAGCTCGGAGACCGTCCCAGAGCACCCAGGGGCCCAGAGCTCACGCCAGGGAGCGAGGAAGCCCAGCTGGGATCCACCCAGGCCGGGCAGCACCAAACCACACCACGCCTGGCACTGTGAGTGGGAGAGCCGGGGCCTCCCAGGCTGGGGAAGGGTTTACAGCTTTCCTGTTCGCCTTGAAATTACTTTGATTAAAAAAAAACAGACCTGGACTAAATTTTCATTTTTGCTAATTTGATTGTCAGCCTTGATTTTCTCCGTTTCCTGCATAACTCACGACACGGCACAATTAGTTCTTTACTGCTAGATCAAGGCACGAAAACACTTGAAGAAACACTCCTGGTTTTGATTATTTTCTTTTTTAAATAAAGTGAAGGTTAAGTGCTGCATGGTGACGGCTAAGCAGTACCTCAGCGCTGCGGCTGTATCAGCACCAGAGAACATGGAGAGACTTCAAACAAGCTCTTCAAATTGCAAGTGTTTAGGAGCTCTTGATTTTATTATTTTTTAATAAAATGTCCCCTTTGAAGTCTCCGCACCACACTAAACTTCAAAGATCACACCTAAGCACGTGCTACTTCCAAGCAACAGCCCTTAATTAATTAGGCCGGAGCAGATAGAAAGCAGGGCCGCAGTGCGGGGCCGCGGCGGAGCGGGGCAGGTCCCGCGCGAGGACAGGGAGGCGAAGCAGAGGTTCTCCTCCGGCCTCCGCACGCGGCCGCGCGCTGAGCAGAAACACAGGCGCTTTTCAATTACTTTCAGCTCTGGAGGTAATGACAGACAGACTCCTTGGAAGTCATTAAACATGTAATGTCTGTCTGCCACAGAGAGGAGGGAGGCGTGGGCAGGACTCAGGCTGGAGCAGGCTGTTGCAAAAAGCATCTCAGGAAGCACCCACAATAGCTGCACTGTTCCCTGGCCGGCGGCTGTAAATTTCTCCCTCTTGATGAGAGAAACATCCTGTTGGGTAACGGCTGTTTCCTTCCAGCACGGGGAGGTTTTGCACTTCAGTCATTTCAATCCTGCAGGTTGGGAGCGGGGTACATGGAAGAAACACGCTGCATTGTGTTAAGGGATCTGGCCCCGGGAGCTTTGATTTTCCGAGACACCGACAGAGGTGTGATTTCATACAACCGGGGCAGGGAGGTTGTCACTGGGGGGGGCACTGGGCCCCCATCCGGAACACCTTTGGGCCAGGGCCGGGGCCAGGTCATTGGGCAGGATGGCAGAGACTCGCACTTGCAGTGACGGCTGCCATCCTGCCCTGTGGCAGCACCGCGCTATCTCCAGCTGTGGACTGAGTGACCAACATCTGTCCACACAGCTCTCCGGGGACACGAGGGTGCAGAGCACCCTCCTAACATGGCTTTGTTTTAAAGGACTTTTGGGTTTTTGCCCCCAATAAAAGCAGGGGAAGATGAGCCCTGAAGCACCACATTCTCCATACCACGTCCACCCCTAAGCGTGAGAGGAAAGCAGAAACTCACCACAGCCAAGGCTACAAAGGAGGTGGGACTCCCACCTCCCATCCGCGAGCTCCCTGACACACAGAACACGTGCTCCCACCATCCACTGGTGGAGCGCTTGCCCAACCAGAAGAGCCTCGACACGGACCCGAGCTGAGGTCTCCAGCGCAGGAAGGACAGCAGCAGGCACAGGCGACGGCCGCGATGCGCGAGATGCCGCCCAGCTGCCGGAGGCTGCAGCAGCACCCGGGGCTGGGGAGGTTGCCTTGTCCTCCCAAGAGCCGGACCACGGAGCCACGGCCCGGCAGAGCCAAAAGCCCTTCTGCAGCCCTTCCCCAGATCCAGATCCCGATCCCAATCTCCTACTGTAATTTAATTTTTAAGTGCTCAGAGTCATTAGCAGAGACACATATTTCTATCAGGTAAATTTCATTTGCATATGCAAATTATATCTAAATACACTGCACCATTAATATGATCACTAATTACATAATAATAGTCACCAATCTCCACACAGATCAAACTTACAGTTTTGTAGCTATTAAGGAAATTGTGCTTTGTAATTAAGATAATCCTCATTTCCAGATGCTAATTAACTATATAATAATTAGCTTCTTTTGCTGATGCAAATTAAGTATTTTCATCCTTATTGGTAAAAGAGTTGCTTATCACTTAAAAAAATAGACAACCTAGAAATAATCCCTCCTCCCTCTTAAAGGTGAAAAGGTAACTCCATTTTTATCAGTCTCATTTGCGAATGCAAATTAGCCCTGATTAATCAAGTCGCAGATAAATGCGCCCGTGCTGGAGCACAGCGGCCTCCTGGAGCTTCTCCCCTGCACTCGGAGGACACGGACCGTCGGCGCCCATGGGGATGCTCAGCCAGGGGCAGCTCCTTGGCTGGGCCAAAGCCCCCGGCCCCAGCCGGTGCCGCACCAAGCGCTGCCTGGCCAGCCCGCAGCGTGCCCGCAGCGTGCCCGCACGTGGCGGTCCCACGGGGCCTCCCGAGGTGCCAAGGAACAGCGCTGGGCACGACGAGGCCAACTGAGCACGGAGCCGCCGCCAGCCCGGCCGCCTCAGCGGGACTCAGCCCGGCCTGCAGCGCATTCATCATCCGCTAAACCAATCCACCCGCTCCGCACCACCATTTGTCATTAATTATGCTAATCAGCAAACCATTACTCTCCGATGACACCACGGCACTTATTAGCTAGTTATGGCTTTTCAAAAGCACAGCTTATTGTGTATGCGAGTGCCGTGCATACATTAGCCTACAGGGAAGAAATGTCCAATTATGAAAAGAAGAAATTTGCTATTATCTCCTGCTAACAAACCAATTTAGTAATTATAAAAGTCTCTGAACTCAGAAGGATTTTTTAAGAAGAGCTGAGTGATGAAACCAGAGAATTTTGTTTGCAATAACTTTCTGAGTTGGAACTAAAGTGACGATAGGGGACTGAACAGTTTTTATTATCCTAATTACAATTCTTGCATCTTAACTTCAGATCGAAAAGCAGAATTTATCTAAAAGCGTGACAGTATCTGGCTCTTCCTTCCAAGTATCCGACTCACTTATCTGAGCAGACAGACAACCGTGTCTGCACGATGCTAGGTGTTTACATGGGTAGGCCTGGTCCATTCTCAACCTGCCCTTCTTCACCATGCCCGTGGTTCCACGCGCGGCTGCGGCCCCAGCTCGGCCCCTGCACACCCAGCAGGACCTGGCCCGGGCAGCTATCGGGAGCAGCAGCGGAGCCGGGCACGGCCCGAGCCCAGGAGCTGGGGCGGAGAGGGGCTGAAGGCTCAGCTGAAAAACGGCCTTGATGGAGCATCCAATTCATTTACAATTCTGAAGTTGTTTTGCTCACTGCGAGAGGAACACCACTAGTTTTAGAAGCTTAATATGTGTTAAGAGCTCATTAATATCATCAGAGTAAATGGGCCTATTAAAACATCTTTAAGCAATATCTGAACATAAATCTCCCTAAACTATATTTAATGACTGTACTTAAGATACATTATATGCAAGTCTTAATGAGACATTAGATAGCGTTTTGAAGATTAAAATTAGAGAATCCATATAAAGTCTGTCCACTTAATGTAGCCTTAAGCTACACTGATGAAAAACATTACTACCAAATTATTACTTCATTAGAACAAATATTTTCCAATAATTTCTGATTTATGCCATTAGTCGCCTCCATGTGTACTATTCATATATATATGTGACTATATACAAAGCAATTTTCTAGTTCCACACAAGCTGGGGGAAATTCTGATCTTTCTAATGGCCGAGTTAATTACTTGTCTTTTTTTTTCCTATTGAGTTAAAAATAAGCACTCTTTATAAAAAGTCCATTTACTGAATCCCCACATTTCTAATTTAATTGGAGATTTTAATCCCATTAACCACAAGGTCATTTTTTAAACATCTTTTGCTTTGCAAAGATTAGTGGGATGTCTGGACTCGGGCCCTGGCCGTCCCCTCAGCCCCTGCACGGAGGTCTGAGCACGGCAGCAGACGCAGCAGGACGAAGCCTGGCTGAGGCATGGGCAGGACTTGTTGGCCAAGGTGCCCACCTCTGTCACCTCCGGGCTGGCCCGCAGGAGGAAAAGCGAGGAGAATCCAGCGGGGATTCTCCAGCAGGGCCCGTTGGGAGGAAGGCGGTGGCACTGCCCAGGCGGAGCACCCTCACCTGCCTGCGGCACAGCTCG
>VWZY01007453.1:111416-121880 GCA_013399075.1 Chloroceryle aenea | reverse complement strand
TTTAGTAAAAATAATTCCCAGTGTTTTGGTAAAAAAAAAACCCTAACCCTGAGCAGTAAAACTTCCAACCCAAAGTGCAGCAACAATGTCCAGGCAAGAGGAGCCTCTCATCCCAGGTGAGAGCCCTAGGTCACTGCTGCTAGAGAGGACTGAGGCCTCTTAACCCTCAGAGGTCCCCAGCTGGGCAGCACATTGCACCCTTGTGCATCCAGAGTGGACTGAAAAGGGAGGGAAAGCTCTTGCTGGGCTGAGGACAAGGGTGCTACTCCCCACACAAGAGAGGGCTGCTCCCCCACCAGCCTGGCCACCTCCTCCCAGCACATCAGCCTGCTTCCAGCCTTCCCGCCGCTGGACTGGGGGTGCTGATGAGCTCCAAGTGCTTCCCAGAGACATGCTGGGACGTGGGACAAAGTGTCTGGACCCACACCCCTTCCACTGGGCTGCCGTGTGCTGGGACACACCATTCTCCCCCATGCTCCCTTTAATTCACTCCTCCATATGAGGAACGTGTTCCCAAACCGTGCTGAGCGGAGGATTCACGCCAAGAGCCCAGCCAGCACCGACTGAGGGCGTTTACACTGCCTCTGGAAGCCAGCAGTTGTTACTATCTGTGATTATTTCTGACAACCTCACATTTTAGGTAGCCACAGATAAGCTTAACACTTAAATCATCACAAATCTTTCTGTTCAGTACCCTCCCTGCCTATTTTGGGGCTATTATTCCTGCTACTGCAGGTACTCTGGGATGAAAGGCACAATTATTGTCCATCCACCCCAGAAGGAGACATTTCCCATAGCTCTGGAGCTCTACTTTAATCTGGAGGCAGGCAGGGAGGCGGATGGAATAAAGGTCAAATGGTAGGAATTGACAGCCCCCAGCTTTCCTGCCAGGACCCGTCATCAGCCTCTGAATGTCAGTCGCTTTTCCGTTCCCGTCGCTGGTGGAAGCACGAGTGCAAAATGGTATCTCCACACCCTGACATCTGAGTCACTGCGAATATCCAGAACACGACGAAAAGCAGGATTACCCACTAGATGGAGTGCATTCATTGTGGAATTACACGTTCCTCCAGAAAAGAGGAAGTTTTCATACTAGCCTCAACCAAAAACACAGCAGAAAGCATCAGGCTCTCACTGCACATGGTTTCCTCCCCTCCACGGGAGATGTGGGCAGACAACTGCCACTCACCATAAACTGACTGATATTTAATAGCCATCCTAGAAGATGAGAAGTACAGGGTAGCAAATGCACAACAATGTGAGCAAATTTTCAAGAATCAGCATCAAAAACAACAAAGAAAGAAAAGCTAATCCTGCAAAAAAATACTTGTGATGCCCCTGGATTCAGAAAGGGGCAGTTCCTTCATCATCACTGCCTGCAGCACTTGCTTCTCTAGGCAGAGTTAGAAATTGTCCAGCATCACGAGCGTGCTGCACCCGCTGCTGCAGCGGGCAGCGCTGGTGGGAGGGGGCTGCTGGACCACCAGCATTCCCTCTTCTGCTGCTTTCACTGCGGGTTTTGACAGAGATTTTTTTCCATGAGGAACACGGACAAAAGGCAAATATCCAGCCACTGCAGCTCGCCTCCTGACTCACCCAGACTCGGTGAAATGCCTGCCTGAATTATAATTGGCTCCATAAAATGAATCATCTCGTGGGTAAGAGTGTACCAGCTACAGACGCAAATCATGCAGACACACAAACGGACTTACATTTTCCTTTGAAAATGATCTCGTGAAGCAGAGGTATCGTGTGACCTTGGATTTAAATAAGCCATCTTTCCAGAGGTCAGCATCCAAGCCATCTGCTGTTTGTGCAACCTGGAAAGAAGAGGCAGAGGGAGAGAGGAGACATGTGAGCCAAGATAAAGTTAATATATGTGCAGTACTTCTGCAGACCTCTTCTAATTAACAGTAGCCCGAACCCTCACAGCATCTCATTAGTTTCTTCACAAGGTGCAGCGCAAAGAACTTCCAAGAGGAGGTATAAGGAAGTCCTAAAAACACTGTCTCTTGGGAGTCTGTTGATTAAAGATGCTCTGACAAAGGCTACTCTAATGAGGAAACAGCAACTTTGGTTACAGTCTCCAAACAATAGTTTGGAGAAGTCAGCACATAGAGGCTCTCATTACCACCCCACACGCAAGGGCACACTGGGGCAAGCTGTGAGCAGGCTCTGTGCAGACAAAGCACAGAACTGCCCAGTCTCAGTACTTCACGGAAAAGCTGCTGAGGAGTTCCAGCTCCCAGGACAAAAGCTGCTTCCAGCAGCTGGAGAAAGCCCTGGTCACTTGTGAACCTTTGTGAGGCCACCTGTGAGGACGCACCCTGGATCCTCCCTCTCCAGCACAGCCCTGGTCCAGTCCACACCAGAGGGCACAGCAAATGGACCCCGGGCCCTCTGCTGAAGGGACAGAGGCGCGGGGAGGGAGAGGAGGGCAGGAGAAGGTCTCACTGAGCCAGTTCAAGGCACAGGCACGAGGCAGCACACGCCAGGGAAACGGCTCTGCTCTATCAGCAGCCCGGTGCTCACCCCGCACAGCGTGAGCTGGAAAGAGCCCCTGCCCTAACAGGTTTGTGGTCAAGAGAGGAGACAAGAAGGCAAACCCAAGGAGAAGGGTAGCAGAAATAAGATCACCCCAGCAGGCTAATGCCTGACTGATGGCTCTCACCCAGAGGCTCTAGCATGGTCTGAAGCTATGCAGAAGCACAGCTGAACTTCCACCTAATGCCTCTCAGATGGGGGCAAACTGCTCCAGTGCAGCTCTGCCACGTCTGATCTTACTGAACTGGGCAAGACCTCGGCCCCAGACCAGCCTGATAACAAAGAGCTGACATTTGTTGCTACTGTCTGCACCCATGTTTGCTGAGCAGAGACTCTGCGCAGGGTGCAGGAAGCAGGAGATGTGTGATGACAAGACCCTCCAATTATCAGATGGGTGGGAGAGAAAAGTGCATTTATGGTCTGATACGGGGAGGTGAAGTGCACTGGCTGCTCTGTGCATTTCAGCAACTGCTCCTCACAAGCCCCTGCTCAGCCCAAGCCCCTGTGCAGCACACACAGCTTCTGCAAAGAAACACACATCACTTTTAAATAGGAAAATTCTGAAACAGGATTTTCGTGGGATTTTTTGTTTCTTTATTATTCCTTGAATTCAGCTCTTTCCTAAATTGCTAGTTTAGGAACATATAAAATCCCTCTCCTGTGGGTAAGTCAGCCCTGGAGAAAATACACTCAGAAAACAGACTGCTTAGAAAAACTGCTGGTCTATAGGGACACTGAGCTTGAACTCCAGCCCTAGTTACAAACAGACTGAGGAACTACAACTAGATTTAATCACTTTGTGAATTAATATGGTTCTAGTTCTCCATTTCAGTTTTTATTCTGTTAGCCAGTTGGGGGTTTTTTAATTTGTTGTTGTTGTTCACATGTTAAAGATGCTCAGAACTCATCAGGCAGCAACAGACCCAGTCTGCAACTGGAACACCAGTGCTATACCTCTGACATTTCCCCACGCAGCCGTGCTGCTGGCCGCTGCCCGCCTGCCTGCCCCGGCAGCACCGTGCCATCCACGGAGCCTTGCAGGAGGACAGAAGCAGTGGAGCAAAAAGCAGCTGGGTAAGAGCTCACCAGCCCCACGGAAACAGCAGCAAAACCATTTCTGCTTCTGCCAAAACACAGCAGTTGCGGGCGACATCCTCAGCAATTAACCCTGAGCGCTCTGCCTCCGCATCGCCCCGCTGAAGCCTTTTTCCAAGCCTGGAGAAGGTAAGCGTGCATTAACTTGTCAGGAAACTCACGGGGAAAGAAAACACGGCAATACAAACAGGAAACTTCTTACATCATCTGCTGGGCTCCTGCGGGCAAGGAGGATCCCCACCACCTCCTGAAGCAGCGGGGCGTCACGACGGCAACGGGAGGGAGTCAGTCTGGAGAGGCCAGGGCAGACCTGTCCAGCAGGACAGACCCTGCTCAGCCACAGTTCACCACGTCCCCTGCCTGGCTAAGAGGCAAGGAATGTGTGGGACCATGGACATGGGCACCCAGCACCCCAGGCACTCGGAATGGTCCTTCCTCTCATGCAGCTGGGGGATGATGTTCCTCAAGCACATGCCACAAAGATGGACGGACACCCAGTAAGAAAGGTGTCCCCCAGTGCTCCCCTCCAAGTGAGGGGTGATCTACCCACTGCCCAGCTGTCAGCATGGGGTTACTGCTACCACAGGACTGGACTCTGGCAAATGTGCACCACTAAACCACCTGCCCCACGGGTGGGTCTGCCCTGCTCCAGCACAGCCCCAGGCGAGCAGCACACTCAGGCTCTGGCCCCAGAGCAAACCCCACCACAGGGCTGGCGTTCAGCCCGCAGCAAGGAACGCGGCTGCACAGGAACAACACCTCGCTCCTGCCTCCCACCTCTCCTCTCTTTCCTCCCCACCCATATGCTCAGTCTTGCCAGTTTGGGCAGATTTTCAGGAACCTAAGTTCAGACACACTGTACATTTTGGCAAAATCCAGTCTCGGGTACTTCAGCTGCTAAAAGCCCTGGCCAGTCGTTACGAGCATCAGTAGCTGTTTTCTAAGGAAAATATGGAGATTTCTGAGTAATTACAAAATTACTGAGGGACAGAGATCCAACCCCTGGGTCTGGTACCCAGAACTCTGCCAGGCAGTAAGGCAAACCCTGGGGCTCGGGCAAACCTGGGAAAGGGACCAGGACACCCACGGGGCAGTCAGCTCACAGCTGGGCTGAAAGCACTCAGCCTCAGCTTGTTTGTTTTAAAGAGGGGAAAAGGGAAAAGGAAGGGAAAGAACATGCGATGACTGTTCATTGGAGAAAGGATGTGGATGAAAGGGAATCTGGGTAAGGCCTACAAATAATAACACAGCTGTGTCAGGAGAGAGAACTGGACTCTCCCAAGCAACTCCGAGTTCCCCTGTGGAACTGAACGCTGCAGGATGATGCAGCAGAAGGCAAAGCAATCAGATCCCAAAGGGGAATACAACAACATCCCAAGGCAAACTGGTGCTAATGCTTCCCAAAAGACGAGTGTGGCTCATCACTGCTCCAGAACCCCAACTCAGCAGTGGAGCCACCTTCCCAGACATCCAGGCAAGAAAAGCCCAGTCCTGTGTGCCACCACCCCATGGGTCTGGGCACCAGGACGTCCTGCCAGAGTGGCACCCAGCGTGGCCCCACCACAGCCAGTGCTGTGCAGTGGAAGGGAGCCCGACTGTGGCTCTCAGAGCCGGGATGCTGATCTGTCAGACACAAGGCTGAGGGAGCAAGTGTGCGGAAGCCACGCTTGGGGTAAGACAACTGCAGACAGGTCCACAGGGCCCACAGCAGGGACTGCTGGCCCCAGGGTCAGAGCAGAGCACCCTGTAAACAGAGAGGAGGGCAGAAGATTCATCAGACTCCTCTCTGAGCCCCCTAGGAGAGAGCGACCCACATTCACAAGCATTATTACAACACCACTGTAATTGGATTAAGCCACAGGAAGACTCTTTTATCTTGTTTAGTTTAAACTGCTGGTTAGTGCTGAAGCTCCCTATTAAACCTCAGACAGGCTATCTGGGGTGAGCGCACTCTCTGCCCAGTCATTTAGGCAGAATGCAATTCTGTTATCACAACTCTCACATTGTCCTGTGCTCCTTTATCAGGGCAAGCAGCTAATTACACAGCCTGGCTCACACAGGTAATCAGCACTGAGAAAAATGCAGTAAATGCAAAAATCTTCCAGAGCCTTTTCACAATTCCCTCCCTCAGGTCCTTCCTTCAGCCTGATCCATTCTCTTCCTCCTCACACTGAGCAGGGCACGCAAGGATCCAGAGCTGAAAAGGTGTGAGCAAAGCCTCAAGTCAACTGGTTTCCACTCCCAACCACACAGGCTGTGTGACTGGAAACCCAAGGTGTGATGTAGCACAGCAGAAGCAGGATACATAGAAAGGTGAACGGAGGGACTATAGGCTCAACCTGTCTGTATCGAGCTCTGCAAGGTCAGTGGTTTATGATATTTCACTGTTTGGGACACTAATACACAGGGAGAAAAATCATGCTGCTGGTTACACAGCGACTAACCCAAGGAACAAGCAGCTGTTAAACAGTGACCTCCCTTTATCCATTCACACATTCATCTCCGCTGTGTCCAGCTGCCTTTTCCTGCTGCCCAGCCTCCTGTCAAAGCTTTGTTTAGAGGTCTGCATTTTCTACACCAAAATCATCCTTACAGTTTCAGCTGGATGCAAAAATTTTTGCTTCCTATTCTGGAGCTTCTCATCACCACTGTGCAGCGCTGATGTGTGGGACTAAACAGCTGATGCGGGATCCATTTATTCTGAGATATAATTTGTGCAGTACTTAGGACTCCTTCAGGATGAATGTTACTAGGATTATTAAATTTGCATGCCACAGTGGCCAGCTGTTCCCGAAAAACCCTCCTCCAGGTAATTATGCTCCTCTGGAGTGGCACAGATGAAGTAGCATGATTGCACCCACAAACCTCCACTGAGGGAAAGCACTAAGTGCTGTGGGCTGAGAGGTGGGCAGCTCAAAACCCAATTACTTCTTAAAGCACACGTCTGAAGGCAAGCCCTCTCTAGAAGAGAGGCTGTTCCCAGCAAAGCAGAGCCTCATGAGCACAGAACCAAAGCATTACAACGGCAGCCGGAGCAGCTCTACTTACTACATCGTAACCAGTCGGCGCCCGGTTCCGGGAGGCAACCACACCAACGCCCGTGATGGGATCCATCGGCAAGTCGGGCAAGGCATCAGAGAGGTCTCGCACTGCAGGCATTATGGACTGATCCTGAAAGAAAGGAGCAGAATTCAGTGGCTGCTCGGCAGCACGCGCCGGCAGAAGACAGCGAGTGCCGAGAGCCTGCATGCATGCACAGAGCCTGTGCTGACACACCACGGGCGGCCAAGGAAAACACGGCATTAGGCCAGACACACCTTCTGCACTTTCGTTTGCTTTTGATAAGAGGGTACACTTGTGCAATGCCCAATAGGTTTGAAAATTGGACCAGCAGCCTCTTCTGAGATTAATTTTGTTGTTTCCGGGATACTTATCACGGGCTGGTCTCCATCTAGCAATGATGGGAAAACTCAAGCTCCTTCCCAAACAGAGGGCAAATTCCATCTGTCGGGCTGGTTGAAGCAGCTCTGCCATTTTAAGCAGCAAGAAATCTGCTCCCAGTGGCTTCACCGGGAGGTTCCCCATCCACTGCAGGTGTTAGACACGCTGGGGGCTCCCCCACAAGCCTCCAGTCCCTTTGCACCCTCCTGAACCAGACCAGTTGCATGCAGCAGCACAGATGTATCTGGCACTCTACGCAAAACCACGCTTGCTGAGAGAGCCTCGACACCAGGGGAGCACACGAAGCAGCACAGGATGATCTGATGCAAAGCAGACAGAGGCTTTGAAGAGGCCTGAGCATCTTCCAGGAGAAGGCAGACACCACCAAGAACTCGAGGAGGGAGATACGCAAAGGGGGATAGAAGCAGGTAACACCAACCAGTTCTGGAGAGATGCTGTTGCAGGAAGCAGGAGAAGAGGATAAAAGAGCTGCTGAAGCAACTCACTGAGGAGGAGGATGGGGAAAGGTGCCACTGCCTCAGCACGTGGTCTCCTGCAGAGGCAGCCAGTTAGGGCAAGTCTCCTCCAGCTTTCAGGCAGGAATGCCCCAGAGCACCACCCCCACGCCCCCCAAGATAAAGGGGCAGTGCTTTGTGTAAACAAGCGTCACTGCTGAGCAGCCAGATAAGCTGTGAACCAGAGCTACCTAATTCAATTCCCTCCTCAGAGCAATTAAACCCCAGAATTTCTAGGCCGTGTAGACGGCTGGTTACTTACTGCTTCTAGAAAAGGCAGAGGTGAGTGCTGGTGCCAGTGGGACCTGGTTTACACTTCACAATGCCCAGTCTGAACAAACATCGTGCTGCAGGCAATAAAAGAGAGCAAGTCTGGGCCCTATGTAAATAATAACAATAAGAATGTCACCCGAACAGGCAGACTACCTGAGGAGTCCCAAAGAACAGAAGCTAGTGACCAGCAATGGTGACCACACTATTGCCAGCGAACCAAACCCAGGAGAGAGCTCCACTCTGGCACCTAGACGAGCACCCAGCACACACAGAGCAAAGAAAACACACTCTGCTCCCTACACAGTTTATGCCTCCAAAGCACAACCTGAAATGCACCCTGAGCTGTAGGGGCTCACCCAACCCTCCCGACAGGCTCCCTGTCCCCAGGGCAGCTGAGGAGCCAACCCCCTGCCAACCCCCGGCCAAGAATGCTGGTGGCACCCAGCACAGCCCTAGCAAACCCTGCGCCACTGCCCGCACCACTCCACCCGCTCACTCGGGGTCTTGCAAATATCAAGAACCCACTGCCTAAAATGCACGGCACCAAGCACGCACAGTGGGAGTTTAACCGAGAACGTACAATCTGTTCTTCACACAGAGGTACGTTTTCTGAAACTTTTCCAACTCTCAGTAGTGTGATGACTTGTTATTACACACTGGGAGGAGCTGGGAGATAATGATGCTGATAGGAGCTTCTCTTAGGCCATTTTGAACTGAAATCCAGGTATGTGACGATACTCCCCAGCACGCTACCAACACCACACGGCAGGTTCCAGCACGGCTGCAGCTGCACCGTGGGGAAGCAGATCCACCAAACCTGCCCTGACAAGGCACCTGGGCTGGCTCACAGAGGAGGAGGGGTGGCCAGGATGGCACCAACACCACCCTCGGGAGGGAAGCAGAGCGGCTGTGCCCCCTCTCCGGCCCTGCCAGAACCCGGGCAGGCAGGAAGCCACTGGCTTCCTCTTCCTCAGCAGCAGTGGTGGCAGAGCCAGGGACCTGCTGCTGATCACTGCCCAGCCCTGGCTCAGTACTCTGGGGCTGGCTGCAGAGAGACCCTGCTGCCCTAGCAAGAGGCTGAGCAGCAGAGGCAGCACAGGCCTTGGAGATCTCAAGGAGGGGACCCAGCACCACTGCAGAACTGGGGCAGTGGGTGCTGCTGGGCAGAGCCCCCCAGGCTGGCAGCACCCTGGCCACAGCGGGATGAAGAAGGGCACCTTTGTGGGAGCCATTTGCAGTCCCACTCGGCACGGCGGTGGGAGGGGAAAAGGCATCAATCCTCACTTTGTGCTGGCTCACACAAAGCCTCGCTGAGGCAGCGGCGGCAGCGGCAGCAGCGGCTCTGCCGCAGGAACAGGGCTTTCCACCGCAGGAGAGGGAAGCCGTGGGGCGAGGCGTGGGACCAGCACAGGGTCCAGAGCAGCACCCACCACAGTGGGGGCCAGGCCGAGCTCCCCGTGCCCACCACTGCTGCACAGCGCCCGAAGAGCCTGGCACCTTCCTCTGCCCGGTGCTCACACCACAGCCCCAGCCTGCAGCTGGCTGGCAAAGCATCTGCCCACGGCACAAACCTCCGGGTCTGTGCACCCTGCTCAGCAGCTCGAGGGTGGCACAGCGAGGCTCTGCCGCGCCAGGCCAGCCGCTCGGGGCAGCCTCCTGCTGCATGGGTGGCAGCAAGGATGCATCTGGAAAAGATAGGGAGCAGCAGCAATTGGTTTGCACACCCAGATAAATGTTTTTGTGAACCCTGTGCAGGTCAGAGGGGATTCTCTGGCTGAGCCATCACACAGACTATTAGTTACATTGCCCTTCTCCCCAAGGGCATCTGAAAAGTTTGGTTTCTTTTCTAGTGTTCCTTTGAACTTAAAAATGAAAAACAAACAGTGAAAGAACAGATTAAATTAAGGAGCAGGATTCTATAAATACTCCTGTTAGACAGTTTGTTATTTTAATGAAGTTGTCTTTAAACAATGTGAGTCTGACCCATACACCCCCCTAACATCATGGTGGCCAAGAACTCAAACCAGCTGACCAGGAGATGGCCTTTCCCCGTCCTGCGCTAGCCGAGCTCTGCCGAAGGGCCTCCACTGCTCTGCCTGCTGCAGGGTTGTTCTGGGAACAGCCCAAAACAATTAGAAGAATATTTTTCCCATTAGTTGGGAACGTGCTCCCAGGAGGTTGTTCCCAACTGCGGGGCCACGTCCAGCCCCCAGCACACCCCAGCAGCAGGGGGAAGCCGGATGCAAGCCCTGGGGCAGGAAGAAGCTTCAAAACACCAGGAGGCCTCTTGGACAAAGCCAGCAGGGAAGGGATGTGCCTCCACCAGAGAAGGTCACCGCACATCCTGCCAGTACTGGACCCAAGCTGCACACAGCAGAGTGGGGCGAGATGGCCGCAGGACACGACGCAGAGTGGGCTCCTGGCATGCTGGTGGCTTTAGCCCAAGTGCTTCCTGCTCCCTGAACTGGCCGTGCTGCTGGGAAGGAGGCACAGCAGTCCCAGAGATCTCAATGTCCAGCTTCCAGAGAGGCCTTCAGGGACTGTGCCAGCCTCTGCCAAAGCTTTCTTCCCTCTGCCCTCAGCCAAGGCCCTGCTT
>VWZY01007453.1:36752-53302 GCA_013399075.1 Chloroceryle aenea | reverse complement strand
GGATGCCCTCTTTTTTTAAAGCAATGTGCCAAAAAGCTCCCTCTCAGCCTCTGCCCTGAGCCCATGGGTGCCAACCTGGGTGCAGGACTGCAGCAGGGTGAGGGGTGTCAGGCTGTCCTGCCCCCCAGCACTCGTGGGGTCAGGGGGTCCCCACTGCACCCACACTCACCCTTCCTCCCTTTGCCAGCCTTACCCTCCTGCTGCTCACCTGCACCAGCCCTGCTCCTCTGCGGCCACACCGGCCACCAGCCCTCACCCCCTCCTCACCCCATCCCTCCCCACCGCCCCCCTCGCCGCTGCACCGCACGGCCAGCGCGGGGGCTTCCCTTACAGCGGGGCTCCCAAAGCAGCTGAGGCAGGAGATCTTCCACCTGGCAGTCCTCTTATCTGCCACCATTTGGGGCTGCTGTAGGATTGTTGCAAAAAGTATTTCATTAAAAATGAATCTAAATCCCAGCCGTTGTGCTATCTGACTGGTTCACAGGCAGGAGAACATCGAGCAGTCTACAGTCCCTGGTGCCCATGTCTGATTCCTGCTCTAGTCTCCAGGCCATCGAGACTTCTACCTGCCTGCCAGCAAGTGCCATTTTTCCACAAGGATTTGCACAGGGAATCTGCACCTTTGCAGCTACATCAGACACGAGCACAGGGCAGACTCAGGCTTGCAAACACCTAGCTTGCCAGCAACCTATTGTAAATGTTTTCCAAACTGTTTGTGTCTGGAAGTGAGAAATATCGCTGTATCCCTGCGCACACGGTCACGGATCGTGACCAGCGTGCCGAGCACTTCACGCTCACAAGTACAATACGAGCCACCCTGGTGTCATCACCACCCGCATCACCCCCCCTGCCAGGACATATCCCTGTTCTCCAGGGTTTTCTCTGCTCTCCACACACTCCCCCTGAGAAGTTTTAAAAGCCATCACAAAACCTGACCATTGTGGGCAAGCAAAGCAACGAGCAGGTAGCGGAACAGTGGACGGAGAATAAAATGTTTTAGTTGGGGAAAAAGTGGCGCAAGTCAANGCTCACGGACACCCAGAGCCACGCGTGGGCTGCGAGCGAGCCCCGCGCCGAGCAGCGAGCTGAGTGCTGGGGAGGGATCACAGCCCAGGGCTCTACCCTCCCGGGGCACAGCAGCTCTCCGGGAGCTGTCGGCCTTCAGGTTGAACATGAAACAAACTTTCTGAAAATGGAAATGGAAAAGATTTGCTTGGGAATTTCTCCTAGGGAAAAGTAATGAATTAGTTTAAAAATTTTTCAGTTCAAAATTTGTTTTTCATTACTTTCACATTATTTTATGACATCAGTAGTAGCGTATAATGTGACCTGTCATATCATGTCGAGTCATGTCATAATATGCATAATGGTAGAAGAAGAGCATAATATTACATGTCATATTGACATAATCAGAATATTCTATTATTATTGACTTTGTCAAACTAATTACAACACGGACAGGAAATACTTTGCTATGGAAAATAAGATTTAAAAGTGCAACCTACAACAAATAATTGTTACTTCCCTCCGCAACTGTATTTTTATGTGCTTTCAACGTATTTGTATAGAAATACTCACACTAGTATATTACATCCTGTTATGCACTGCTACATATAATTCCACAAAATAATGGGGTAATAAAAATCAAAACAGTCCAAGAAAGGTTTTCAGTTTGAAACTGTTGCAATTTTTCACGATAAACAATTCTCCAACCAAAAACTGTATGTATGAAACCTAAAGGTTCCCCTTATAAAGCAGCTACGTGAAGAGAGCTACGTAAACTAAACTGCACGTCCAGGGAAAAGCAGTGGAGCTGGGCAAGGCTCTAGAGCACAAGGACAGCACAAGAGGAGCCGTCCTCCAGCTGCCCCGGGGGAAGTTGAGGTTGGAGCTGAGGAACAATTTCTTCCCCCCCTGCAGGGCTGTCCAGGGCTGTGCCAGGCTGCCCAGGGCAGGGGGGGAGTCCCTGTGACCCCTGGAGGGGGTTCCAAGCCCCCCGTGGAGCTGTGGTGCTGAGGGCCAGGGGTCAGTGGTGCCCTAGACAGTTGGGCTTGATGAACTTAAAGGGCTTTTCCAACCGGAACGACTGATTCCGGACAGAACAGTCGTTGAGAGGAGACTCCCCAGTGCAGCGTTCCTGGCGGAGCAGCGCCCGTGGTTTGAAGCCCTCACCCGTGCACCAGCTGCTCACAGCCCCTTGCGCACGCGTGGCCGTGCCCGCTTCGCCAGCCGCCCCTTCCCCTCTCGGGCTTACACCAGGCCCCTGGGATTTCTAATTGACTTGACATGTTATAAATTGACTAACTCGGTTGTGATTGCTGTGAAGAATGGTACTTTAAAGGACTCAATATCTGTATATCTCCCTTTGATAAACATTGCCTTGCTGAGCTTAGATCTTATTTATTTACCCTTGGAGCAGGTTCATTACTATGTATTAGGTAGATATGACATATTTATGGAAATATGGGGACTCTTTGTGGAATATATTAAGATTAAATAAATCATTGACTATGTGGTCAAGAACTACAGCAATCCTGATGAATGATTCCATGATTTTTTTTGATTCTTGTATAATTTTAAGAGCCATCCCCTTTGTCTTCCTGGACTCCTGCAGAATTCCCTGTACCTCTCCTAACGTGCTGGGAAATGCAAGACATGCACCTTTGCTTGAGAAGGAAGCTCCAGGTCCCCCGTGGCCCACACCCTGCACAAAGAGCCCGTGAAAGGCGCCCAGGAGACCCCAGTGTGTCCAGCCCCAGGAACCTGCTTAGTAAGCTGAGAAATGGTTCTGATTTCGTTACCCCACATCATCCCATTTACTGTAATCTGCCACATGCACCCATTAGCCAATGAATTTACATATCTAACGGCACATTTTCACAAATTAGTGGTAATTACATTTAAAACAGCTATTTTGATACAAATCAATGAGAGCCATGGCTAATGACATAAACGCTATTTCCGTGTCCCTTGGTCTCACTGCAGGAATCACAGGACATCCTCGTACCAGTGCAGTGCTGGCAGCAGGCTCAGCAAAAAAGGCTGTTCTGGTTGGCATCAGCCAGCCGGGCAGAAACAGAGCAGGGCATCCAGGAGGGCTTCACAGGCACCCTCTGCCCTGTGTTGTTTCAGTTCTTCACTCCCCTTCCTTCCCAATCCTGCTCACATTTCAATAGCTGGTGCTTGGTAGTGGCAATGTCAGCAGCAGTGCAAAACCAGCATCAGCACACGCGACCATCACCAGGCCCAGCTGTCCCCATCCCCACACCAGCCACGACCACACGCCTGCCCCATTGGCACCATGCGCACGGGGCCAGAGCTCGCCAGGACCGGTCCCCACTGTGGGGACAGGAGCAGCTCGGGCTCTTCCTCCTGCATCAGGCACCTTTGTTTTCCAGTGTCTCTGCTCCTGTTGAATTCCCGCTCCCCACGCTGCCCTCCCAGGCTGCCGGTGGTCCCACAGGTCCCACAGCGGGCAGGGGGCTGAACCCAGCAGCAGCCAGAGCTCCTCTGCAGGGCATGTGCCCGGTTTTCCTTCTGGCTCAGGACAACTAATAAGAGTCTGTAAATACTGGGGGATTCTTAAGGATAGTTAAGTAGCAAACTATCTGTTGATAATAAAATTTGCTTGCTTCTCACAGATATCCAATTTGCCTACTATCCAAAGAAAGGAATTGGGTGTCTGCTTCCTAAATTGTTTTAATCTCTGGCAAAGAGTGCTTCTGGCAGAGTCCCTCAGCTGGAAAATAGGAAATGAGTTAGAAACAATAGACAAACGTGAATAATACAGAGCTTAAGATGCCTGATCTTGATCTCGAGAAGTGAAGTTTAAACAGATCCTTCAATTCACTTGCGCGTGACCACCCTGGGAAGGAGAGAGCCCTTCCCGGGGGGACCAGGGATGCTGTGTCAGGTCTGGCAGCAAAGTGTGCTCCCACCCTGCCGCCCGTCATGGGGACAAGAGGGGATGTGTCTCCCCTCTGGGAGAGGGGACTCCGTGCCGCCGTGCCAGGCGCAGGCAGGTGCCCACAGTGCTGGGGACAGACAGGGTATCGTGGGATTTAGCAGCTTGTCCAAGCTTGAACCCAAGAGATCTTTTTCCTTATTTTTTTGTTCTGAGGCATTTACATGAGTCCTGCTGCTCTGACCCCCGATCCCGGCCACTCGCAGCAGTGCCAGCAAGAGGCAGTGTGGCTGTGGCACCTGCGAGACACCCGCCTGGGTGCTGGGTGCCCCCAGCTGCCCCTTCCTCCCACCGCTGCTCCTGCCCCTGCGCATCTGCCCTCAGACTGCATCTGCGCTTGATCTCCACAGAAATATTCTCAAAAGATCCTCAAACATTTTCCCACCACAGTCTTAAAGGACTTCAAGAAATCTTAAAATCCTGGGGAAAAAAAAGAACCTTTTGCTAATCTCCCAGCAGAGAGGTTCACGCTTTTGTAACCCTGTAACTTTCACATCATTGTCACACTGATTGAACTTTTCCATGCAAAGAGGCCCCCAGGCAAAAAGCTGCTCCCCACCCATCCGGGTACCTCCCACAGCAGCCTCCTCCCCAGGCTCTGGTCCATATGGAGACTGCGCTTGCACTCGGGTCCATACGGAGATGCCCTCACTGGCACCTGCAAAGGTCACCTCGGAAAACCCGCCCTGTGCCTTCTCCTCTCTCCAGGCAGAGGATCCTCCGGGGCCAGCATGGGACTTTTTGGAACAGATACCAAACGTCCTTCCTCTCATCACACTCTGTTGCGAGGACAGCGCTCTCGGCATCGCGAGGGCTGCCCTGAAGACGAAAGGAAACGCTCTTTTCCACCGCACTAAGTGAAACAATTCAACCCGGGGAAATCTTGATAAAAGTTTAATTAGGAAAACGGGCTCCATCGGTAACGTGTCCCCGTTCTCCCCGTGTATTAACCCTTTTGCCATAAATCTGCCACCCTTGAAGAAACCTGCCTTCCTCACAAAACCTACTCAGGGTTCACATTATTTTAATCAGTTAGAGGGGTTTAATACATTATTGATTTTTAGGAGAATTGAAAAAGCTCCCGTATTAAGTCCAGGTTGCTTATTCTTTCTGTATATGACATTCAGGTACTTGTGAAAAATTATACCAATTATGAAATCAGCCATTTACTGCTTCAAAGTGCAATCAGTTGTCACACTGGAAAGCACTTGCTCCTGAATATTATTAGTTGGGCTATGTGCACAGGAAAGTGCTGAGAGGAAAGACTTTAACCAAAGGGCAATTGCATGAAATTTACTTAGAAATAGCTATTTATCACCCTTGGATTTCCTACTGTTCAAATCCACTGCAGACACTTTATGGAATGAAACAGCCATCTCACCAACGTAACTCAGCCAACTGAGGGGGTTTTTTCCTCACTGACATTAAATGAAAAATTTAGAAGTCATTGTAACAGCTTAAAGATGCATTATCCTTTTTGATGTGCAATTTTAGCTTCATATCAAAAGCCATATAAAATAACCCCCGCACAAACACAAAAAAGGAACTTTTAAAAGTTTTATGACATGTAGTTCATCTTACCTTTTATGCATCTAGCAGGCACCGCTTCTCCTGCTGTTCTCAGAGACCATTGCATGATTACCACTATGGGGGAGAAAATATTGCCATAGCAGCAGCAAAACCGGGCGAAGGACGGATTGGTCTCTGGAGCCTGGAAATGGACGGGGGGAAGCTGAGCACCACAACGCCAGCAAATTCCGCCGAAGCCAGAGCACGGTGGAATTGCAGGAGAGCTGCCCATTAGAGGAGCCTTCAGTTGTGTCACAAACTGCCACCATTAATGGGTTTTGCTGCAGGCAACGGAGTGAGAGGGAACATAAATTAAAGAGGGTACATTCAAGAGAGATTTCTAGCCCAGTAAAGATGTCTTGTCCGCTTGTTTTCCAGAGTGGACAAGAATTTTAGAAGGCAAGGTCAACGTTTTCTGAAAGCAGGAGGGAGCTGGTCAGCCTGGGAGAGCCGGCACAGCACCGTGAATGTGCAGGACTCACTCGACTTTGCTTACTGACAGAGGTGACTGTCGCTCCCAGTCTGTGCACAGCTCAGAGCCAGCAGAGCCACCTCGCACACCTTTGGCACAAGGTGCCACTTCTTCCTCCCCTAATTCCCTCGAGCAAAATACACAAGAGGAATGGACCAGCTGTGTGATTTCCCTGTTGGAATTGTGTCCAGGTGAACAGCGGTCAGGTGGATGCAGAGCCAGGCTCCATGGGAATACAAGTGGTGTTTCCATAGCAAAGGGGGAAAGCAGGTCCTGACCCACCAGGTCTTTAAGACCTAAACCAGGAGTGGAGCAAAGCCCCTGTACCTCTGAATGCAGTTGGCTTGTGCAAGCAACAGCAGCCAAACCAGCCCCAGGGTCAGGAGATGTGCAAGATGCTTCCTGCCTGCAGGTCTCTCCCAGCTCCTCTCCAGAGAGGGTCAATTCCAGGGATGAAGGAAGAAACAAACTAGAGCCAGTCTCATCCTTCTCTACATGGCGAGCAGATCACTTGCCGGGTGGGTTAAGGACCTGCTGGTTGNTGAAGCTCAATCACATCCGTCAAGAGCATGAGGTGCCCAGAGGATCTGGATTACGACAGGGAGCAGGACACAGGGCTCACTGTGCCCAGGGTGTGGGTGCCCTGGACATGTGGCTGCAGGCAGGAGATCAGTCTACACCCAGCCTGATGCTGCTGGCCCCTCTGTGTGCTCTCACTGGAGCAGCACAGCCACACCAGCACCCTTGTGCTTAAATCAGTGTTTTCCAGACTCTTTCATTATTACGTGCTGTCCCAAAGTGGGGTTTTGCTGGGTGCAGTTCAGCCAATACTGCTCTTGATAATTAGTGACAGTGCAAAATAAAATTAGCATCTCTCCCACAGCCAGCAGGAACACCACAGGCCATGCCCACAGAGCTGGAGCTCCTCGGAACAGCAACACAGGACCAAGGCAGCCCTGCCCTGCGCATCCTCTGCTCCTTCCCCTGATAATTAGACGCCAGTGCCNTCAGGAGATGTGCAAGATGCTTCTGGTCAGGTCTGGGCACCTGCTGTGTGTTATCTGAGCCACACTGGACCCACCAGGGGATGGCAGGGATCTCTTCTGCTGCCCAGGTCAGCACATCCATGGCCTTGCTGAGGCTCGCCAAGGTGAATCCAAATGGGCTCCCTGAGAGCAGGTGTGCTCCTGGCTGGGAAGTCCTGCTCTGTGCATTTCAAAGGCAGCTGAAGCCAGCCCCTGAAGCATTCACCCCTGCTTCCTACGGGGCCCAGGTACATGCCACCCTCACTTAAGCCAGACACACAACCACAGACAAGGTCCCCATGCTCCAGGAAACTTCACTTTCAGGGCCAGATGAAGAAAGGGGAGAGGAGGTGCTGAAATGAGCTGCCTTCCTGACACCCTTCAGCACAGTGCAGGTGCCTCAGATGTCTCAGACACAGCATGTTACAAAAGGCACCAACAATCGACGGCAACCAAGATCTAATAGGCTGCTTTATGGCACAGAAATAATGCAAAACCAGAACACTTACTATATTTTAACTTAGCAAAAGGATTGTTATAATACCATTTAATTTAATAAATAGTAAAGTATTTATAAATGAACCATTTCATAAAGTGTTACCAATTTCTTCATACACAATAATATGATTTGCACAAACGTTTGTCCTTGAGGCAATAGAAATTTTCTTTGCAAATCAATCCTTACAAGGATTGCAATTAGTATCTGTGCAGGCAGCTAGCAGTACCTGTAGCTGCAGCTCTCCCATAAAAGCCCTGATTGCTGCAAGCTCTCACACAAAGCTAACGACACAGAAGGAAAATGCACACGTCGTCTAGACTATTCATTTTAATCAGGCAAGAGTGATTTTTTGTGGCCCATTTGATATGACTTTTACACAAGATACAACCTCGCTCCACAGGGGCTGGCGGAAAAGGTCAACACTGCTGTATAAAAATACATTTAAAGGAGGAGTTTAGAAAAGCAAAACCTACAGACAAGGACCAGCATTGTTCAGGTGGAGAGCAGGTGCTACATCTATCTAATGATTTCTGAGAAATTTATAAATCTCCTAGTTTGGTTTAAATGCTAAAAAATTTAAAAGTCAGGGACTTTTTTTTTCTGTCAGCTTCTTTCTTAGTGATGGGCTACAGAGAAGAGCTGCTGGGGGGGGTACACGCTCGAGTCAAGGTGGTCTTCAGCAGATAATGCTTCTCTGAAAAAGGTTTTATGCCCCAAAGTGAGTCCAGCACAAACTCCTGCACAGTTCCTGGCCTGGAGGTCGGAGACCCCACAGCCTCAGTGAGAAGTGCTCGGTGCTGCCAGCTCCCAGCGCAGATGCTGGTGCCCTGTGAGGTGGCTGAGGTACCTGCAGAGCCCCCACCAGGCAGCTGCTGGCCAAGGAACTCCATCCCCTCCTCCCAGAGGAAAATGAGGTCTCAAGCTACCTCCAGCCAGCGTCGGGGCTCTGTGGGCTGGCTGGCAAGGGCAGCTTGCCCACGAATCCTTCCTGCCCAGGATCCAGAGAGNTGAAGCTCAATCACATCCGTCAAGAGCATGAGGTGCCCAGAGGATCTGGATTACGACAGGGAGCAGGACACAGGGCTCACTGTGCCCAGGGTGTGGGTGCCCTGGACATGTGGCTGCAGGCAGGAGATCAGTCTACACCCAGCCTGATGCTGCTGGCCCCTCTGTGTGCTCTCACTGGAGCAGCACAGCCACACCAGCACCCTTGTGCTTAAATCAGTGTTTTCCAGACTCTTTCATTATTACGTGCTGTCCCAAAGNACCCCAGTGCTTTCAGCTGCACTCTAAGTGCCACCAAATAGCACAGCAGGAGCCAGATTATTCCATGAACAGGGTCTAAAATTCCAGCTTTAGTTCCAAGCTTCAGCATTAATCACGTCATTCATCATCATTACCCACAGTCATGTCACTCGCTGCCCCAAAGGCAGGGGCAGGGGCTGGTGCACTTTGTTCCTCTCTGCCTCCAAAGGAGAAGAGAGGCCAAGCATCAGTAAGATCATTGATCTGGAGCCTTTGCCTGTCCTCCTGAGCAAGGAGGAGGTTAATTTGTCACAGGACAGAGAAAACCCAGTCTTTAAATTCCCTGCTTGCTGTTAATTAAACAAAACCCTATGTTTGCTAAGCCTTGCTCAGAGGACCCAACGGCAGTGGCTCTGCAGCAGGGCCCAGGCAGCCTGTCTTCCAGGCAAAGACCCAGCACACAGGGCCAGGCTGGTGCCCTTCACTCCCCACTACAAACACTCCAGGGACAAGAGCTGCCAGGTCTGCCCAAGTGTCTCCAACCCTGCGACAGATCGGCTCCTGGACCCTCACATCTCCAAAATGCTTTAGTCTGCATACAAAAGTGCACGTACAGGGAGATGGTGCTGTAGAAATGACATCTCTTCTGTCAGGGGGAAAATACAGCCCAAGCTCACCTCGCACACCTGCCCTCTGGCTCCTGGGTGACAAAGCAGTGCTTGCCCTGTGTGGGATGTGGACCAGCAGCTGCACAGAGCACCAGGACATTAATGCTGCTGCCAGAGTGCTACACCCGTGCTGCCGGTTTATTTGAGGTCTTTAAACTTGGTGCCTCCTGCTCACGTGTCCCTGTGAGCACTGGACAGGAGGGTGCTGCAGCATCTGCTACAGGGTGAGGCGGGTCCATGCCGTGGAAACTTGCTCCAGAAGAACAAAGCTGAGTGTGGTGATGTTTCAGATGCCAGCTGGGGCACTGACACCACATAACTGCTTCAAATATTTCTGCCGGGGATCTCGGCTCAGCCCAGCTGGCTGCCAGCCAGGGCTGCTCCGAGGGCAGAGCAACGTCACTGGCACAGGGAGCGATGCTGAAGATACAGCTGGCAAACCAAAGCATTGCTTGGGCATCCTTGTGCTGCCCCTTTGGGAACCATGGGGCCATCCCAGGCCCAGCACCCATCGCACTGGGGGGAACAGGGCACAGCCCAGCCCCTGTGCCCACTCCCACCAGCAACCCCCAGTCGCAGGTGCTGCTGCGACCGCTGCCCCAGAGAGCGAGAACAGCCAAGTCCATCACAAACCTGGCTGCGCGGCTGCCTGGAGATCTCCTTGGCATGCTCCAAGAGGTGTGAGTGGAAGATTAATCTTAATAATTACTGTCCTCAGCTTGTCTGGCCACATCCAAGCTCAGGCCTCCCCTGGACACAAAGCTTGCGCAGTCCCCCCAGGTGCCCCAGCACCACCTCCTCCCCGGGCAGGGCCGTGTCCAGCCTGCAGAGAGAACCCACGTCCTGCCTGCCGGGCTCAGCAGTGCCTTGAGGCTTTTCCCCTCCTGTCCACGAAGTAAATGAAGTGGGGAGAGTAATACAGTGTGCTCCCGCCGAGACCAACAAGCCTGGGCCTCTCCAGCAGCCACTGCGCTGGTATTAAGCAGACAAGACAAGCTTGCAGTCAGTTATCGGCCAAAAAAATAATGAAGGAACAAGTCGGCAGAGCAAAGCCAAGTCACCCGGACCAGCCAAGTGGAGAATTTAATTTCTCGCAGGTTCCCCAGCAGCGAAGCGTCTCCGTGCCACGGCCCCGCGCGTGCCGACATCTCCGACATCTCCGACCCAGCAGCCTCAGCCGCCCTGTTGCCCAGAGGGCTGGGAGGAGCTGGTGCACCCGGGGCCAGGGGAGCTGGTGGGGAAGGGGCTGCCCTGTCCTTGTTTTCTACAGCAGGGCTCGGTCATCACGGGCAACGGCTCTGCCCGACACAGGGTGTCGGAGGGTGACCCTTACCCATCGCTGCACACAAAGCAGTGGGCAGGAGACTGGGGGTCTGGGAGCACTTTCAGCCCAACAGCAAAACAGCCAAGGGCAGGGGGTCCCAGCAGATGCCCAACCCTTCACCCACTGTGGTGCAGGGGGCATCAGCACCATGGGTCCCACCAGGGCAGCCATGCAGCAACCAGGCTGCATCGGGGAGCTGGGGGTCCCCTGCCCCCAGGCAGGGAGGGCCTGGTGTCCCGACCCTGAAACCACCAGCACCTCTTCAGTTTGCAAACAGGGTGACAGCCTGTGGGAAATCAGAGATTCTGTAAAGAGATTCTGATGCCAACAGAGCTGCCTGGACCAATTTTGGGCTCCTTCCATCTGAGTCCTTTTCCATCCCTTTGCTTCCAAAAGACACTTCTGGGAACTCATGCCTGGTGTCAAGTGCTTTGCACTCAGTGTCACAGACAAGCCTGGAAAGGCAGTCAGCAGCCTGGGACAGCCCCAGCGATAAAACACATGCAGAAGGGGAGGAATAAATCAGCTGTCAGAGAGGGTAAACATGCTGTCTCCTGTAGCGGGTCAGCGCAGAGGTACCATCTCCTTAGATACTCGTCCTAGGGGCAGAAATATGGGGCTGAGCTGCAAACCAGCTGGGAATTGGCTTCAGTTTCTCCCCCTATTCCAAAGTGTTCCACACAATTTATTTTCTGGGTTTTTTGTTTGTTGGGTTTTTTTTTGTGCACTCTTGAGGAGAAGAAAACCTGCAAGAGCTACACACCATGCAGTGACCATCAGGGTAGCACAGCTTGGTCAGATACATGTCTCTGGGCTGATGCACAAGTTTCAGACCCATTTCTGGAAGCATTTTTAAGTTCAGTTTTATGGAGGGGGGAGAGGCAAGACGCACCAAGTGTCACAGATTTTTAAAGCAAGCAAGGTAAAGGCTCCCCCGACCAGCAGCTCCTCAGGCTCTCGCCAGGACCAGACACCCAGCCTGCCCTGGGGAGGGGGTTTCACAGACCTGCACCCCAGCACTGCAAGCTGCTGCACAGGGTTTTGCAGCAGCCTGGTTTCCCGGAGCTCACCCCCCTGCTTCTGCCAAGCTGGGATGGAGCACTCGGTCCCACCAGCACCCACCAAAGCGCCCGCAGCCACAGCAGCGGCCCAAGAGCTGCAGACCACCACGGTGACTTTCTCTGTGCAGACCTCAGAGCAAGCCCCAGCCCAGCATCCCCGCAGCCCCGTGGGCAGGGGGGTCACGGGGTGCTGACTCTGCTCCCCACACCACGGAGGAGCTTTGCTCTGTGCAGCGCTGCCCACACCACCTGGGCAAAGTGGCACAGTAACAAACGGGCTGAACCAGACGGGTTCTGCCTGGGAGAAATCATGCAACAATTTTCAGCTCCACACAAACCTTTACAGCCAAGTTATAAACTCCTGTAAAATGCTGACAGACCCTTCACTACAGCAGTGCTAGCAGGTGCCCCATAATGAATGTGTTGAATGACCTACCAAGCAAAGTTATTGAGGCAAAAAGCACCGCGGTCATTCAACAAACAATTAGAGAGTGTCCTGGTGGGGACAGCATACTAACAAGGGACAGCGCCTAGAAGAGCTGAGTAAGCATCCTGCCTTCCCCCCAAATTCCTCCTCTTTCCAGCCTGGGCTCTGATCTATAGCATGACTCACTGGAGCTCCAATAAAGCTTCAGAGATTGTTATGCTAAATGAGAAAAAAAGTAATTGCCTTTCCCCCATCTAGAACTCCAGATATATAACTTGGAGAAATATAATTAGCTGCTAACTTCAAAGATGCATTGGAATTTTTGTAATGGGCATTGAGACCCTGTATTAAAAAAAGCTAAAAGAAAAATGATACACTCCTTCTTGTAAATGGAGTAAGACTTAAAGGTTTTAATTAGGATTCGCTATGCATCTGCAGCCAGGAAAACAGAAAAAATACACTTGCAGTATCTTCCTGGTTGAAAAGCACACGTTGGGTAAGAAGCTGGCTACAAAATAATTAAGAAGAGCAACACATTTTTGTCTTATGAACAACAGTCACCTACTATTAAAAAAACCCTGTTCTTTTTCCTCTATTTCAAATTAAACTACTTCAAACAAAAGGAGATCTTTGCAGCAGGGCCCTAAAGCCCCTGCCTGCAGGGGGGTGGGAAACAGAGCACCCCTCGCACAGCAGGGCCAGGCCAGTCGCAAGGAAAACAGGAAGTGCACAAGAAAAAAGCTCCAACCAGAAACACATAACATTAGAAAATGTAACCTCCACCCTACCTTGTTCCCGGGCTGCAGGCCCCGAGGAGCAGGAACGGCCTGGCGAGCAGGGGATGATCCTTAACTGCCCCAGGTGCTGCCCCGCCCGGGGCCCGCGGGGGCGGAGGGAACCCGGCTGCCTATAAAAGCGGGGCTCAGGGGGTCCCCCCACTGCTGTGTGTGCTGGGGACCGGCCGTGCTGGAGGCTGCGCTGCTCTGGTAGGCCGTGCAGGAAGACTGCACTTTTTTTTCTGTTTTTGATCTTGTTTCTGGGGGCTGGGGTATCTCTGGTGTTCAGTGTCGGGTGGTGCTCTGCTGTTGTTGTTTGCGCTGTGGGGAAAAAGCTCGATTAATCTTCTGGAAAAAAAGCAAAGTTTGGTTTGATCCAGGTTTTGGCTTGATGCAGGTTTTGGCTCTTAAGCTTGAGGCAGGTTGTGGAGAAAGTTGCCAGAAGGTGAATGTAGTTGCCATTTTTGTGTTTGGAGGCACTTCTGAGAGAAACCAAACCAGCCTGTGGTCAGGGAAGGAAGGCTCAAGTTCTTCAGTGGCTGTTCTAGGGAAGGTGCTTGGTCTCTGACCTCTGTTGCCATAGTTCTGTTCTGCTTGCAGTGTGTGGAGACCCAACTGTAGAACAAAACTTGTTTTCTCCTACTGCTTGACTTTTAATAAATCCTCTCCCTTTTAGACTCTGGAGGCTAATTTTTGATTTATTGCCGAGGCTTTAGCAGCTGGAGCACATCAGTCAGCAGAGCACTAGCTGGCTTGACTGGAGGAGCAGAGAAGCACTGGTATTCTTCCTGACCTGGGGAGGAACCTCTGAAGGGTTGACTTCTATGGATTTCTTTTCTCTATCAGGAGAAGCAGAAACTTGTTTCTGTCACTTGGTTTATCCGTGAACAAGCTGGGGTAGCTGGGAGTGCTGAGGTGTTACCTGAGGTCTCCATTCCCATGGATAGCCTCAGGCCTGCAAAAGGGACTTAGTGCTGAGGGAGCAGCTGAGGCCATTAGCTGGTGAGGGAGGGATGCTTGCAGAGCTCACCTGTGTGCATCTGAGGCGAGCACGGCAGATTCCTCTCAGCTAATGGTGAAGCTGCCAGCTCACTAACAAACTGGTACTGGGAAGCTCAGCCATGGGAGTTGGAGCCTTCAAAGTTCAAAATGCTTGTGGTGTGAGGAGTGTGATAGAGATGGGGCTGCTCTCCCCGTGTCCTCTTGCCCTGGGACAGCACTGGTGTGTGTGTGGAAGAGGATGAGCTGCTTTGGGGAGGGAGCTGTGCTGCAGGGCCACGGGAGTTCTGTTAATGGATGGCTTATTCTTTGACTCTGTGGATTATAATTTATCTTGTGTTTGGCCACTTGTTGGACTGGGCCTTGATGAATTGTTGATAAACTGTGATACAGGCTGCTGCCTTTAATGAATTTTTGTGGTATAGCCTGACCATTTGAGCCCCGGCAGGCTGGGAGAAAGTGGGGCTGGGAATATTCATAGTGGAGAGGGGGATTGCTGGTTTTTAGCAAGCTTAAGCTGATTTTTCATTTTTTAAGCAGAGCTCCAGGTTCACATTTTCTGCTATGAAATAATGAATTCCTGCTTGATGTGTTCCTTGCGTAATATGAACCACGAGCTCGTCTCTAATCTGAGCTACACAGGAGCTCATCACCACCCAGCTCGAAGCTGGTTATTGTATATGCATGGGCAAGCCCATTAGAAATACAGCGCTTGGCAGCAACCCACAGCCTGGCTGACAGCCCACGGGGGCTCTGGGCACTGCGCTGTGGGGGGCAGCTCTCCCCTCTGGGGCAGCCCCTTGCCATGGGGTACAGGCATGGGACCGGGGGGGCTCCTGATGATTGTCCTCACCCCAGAGCAGCGTGGCACAGATTGCTTTCTGCACAAACCTGGTTTGGTTCAGAGTTCTGCTACTGCCTGTTAAAGAGCAAAAGGAAGAAGGGGGTTTATTTTATAAGAGATCCTTGTGCTAGCTCTTACATGTTGTTATATGGCTTGTTCACATGTGTCTCAGACTTGGGCTTGTCTGGTCTGGCTGTTTGGCCTTAGCTCACCTGGGTGGCAGTGGCTGCACAGGGCAGGGCTGGCTGGAGCACCGCTGTTGCTGTGTCTTACCCTCATGCTGCAGTGGCCTGTCCTTGCCCTTTCTGTGCTGCTCACCCTTGGGGAGCAGTGTGTTGTCCTGACAGTGCTGCTCATGAGGCCCTGATCCTGCCTGGGTTCCCACCATTGCTAGCAGAGCTGTCTGGAGCAGCTTGGTGCTGCTGAATGAGCTGCTGGAAGCACTGGGCTGCTGCTGGGTTCCTGTAGGCTCAAGCTGACTTGTGAGCTGGGATGGATGTGTTTGGTTTTCTCTGCCACTGCCATGCCTGTGCAAGGTGTCAAACCTGTGTTAGCTACTGGAGATGCAGCAGGGTCGGGGAGCCGTGCAGGGCCTGGGACAGACGGCGTGACAGCGTCCAGGCTCTTGGCAGTGCTCTGTACATCTGTTTTTCCTCTGCTGGCCAGCGTATGACAACACAAGCAGATGCTGAAGAGTGAGGGGGTGCTTAGGAGGGACAGGCTGGCACAAGGGCTCTACTACCTGGGGCCAGGGGAGCTTTCCACGCCAACCTCTGCTTTTAACACTTACATGGCTCTGTTTGGTGTTAAGTGTTTTTCTTTATATTGGTCTTAATTGCACATGATTAATGCTATGCCCTCTTCTCGTGACTCCCAGTCTTGTTACCTGTGTGGAGGGTCCTGGATGTGGGGTGGAGCAAGGCAGGAACTGGTGACTGCAGTGCTCAGGTGGCTGATGCTGCCCTGGTGGTAGTTGGGCTCTTTTGATGAATGTGAGGATAAGACCAGGAGGAGAAGGGCCCAGGCTGCTTGCCCTGGTCCCTGTTGTGTTCTGCAGTTCCCACTGAAACTGGAATGATGGATGTGTGCCAGAGCTGGACAAGGTGAGCAGCAGTGTGATGCTGCAGGGCTTGGCTTGGGCTTTGTCTGGTGACATGGACACCTCACCCAGTGGCCCTGCCTTGGGACCCTTGCACAGGACATCCTGAAATTACTTGGATGTGGCTGTTTCCGTGAAGTCCAATGAGCTGAGCAGCTCCTTGCGTGTTGCACTGGTGTGGTGGTGAGCTGGTCCCCAGCAGCACCGGTGAGGAGCTTGTTGCCCATCTGTGTACCTTCTGTGGAGGACACAGTACTGAGCACTGGTAGTACAATTTATTTCCACTAGTGAGTGAATTGCCCATAATTCATGACAAGTAGAGCCTCGAGTGATGATGAAGGTCAGCCCATCAGATCTGGAAATAAATTGTATCCTATTACAGCCTCCTATTAGGGGTCTATTTATAGCAAGGGTTTGCAAACTCCTGGAAATTTGGAGTCATTTTTGCTTGGCTGGTGAGTATGAGGACACAGAAAACTCTGATGCACCACAAGCACTTGTGCTGCTGATATGAACTGGTCCCTGTTGCGGAGAGATGCGGGTCCTGAGCTGACTGGGGGAAACGGTGGGGCCTTGGG
>VWZY01007453.1:381-35309 GCA_013399075.1 Chloroceryle aenea | reverse complement strand
CCCATCTGTGTACCTTCTGTGGAGGACACAATACTGAGCACTGGTAGTACAATTTATTTCCACTAGTGAGTGAATTGCCCATAATTCATGACAAGTAGAGCCTCGAGTGATGATGAAGGTCAGCCCATCAGATCTGGAAATAAATTGTATCCTATTACAGCCTCCTATTAGGGGTCTATTTATAGCAAGGGTTTGCAAACTCCTGGAAATTTGGAGTCATTTTTGCTTGGCTGGTGAGTATGAGGACACAGAAAACTCTGATGCACCACAAGCACTTGTGCTGCTGATATGAACCGGTCCCTGTTGCAGAGAGATGCTGGGTCCTGAGCTGACTGGGGAAATTGTGGGGCCTTGGGGCTGGAGGCAGAGCAGGGCCAGCCGCAGGGCAGCAGTGGGTGGATGGACAGAGCTGGCTGTTTTGCTGAGGCTTGCTGTCTGCTCGAGAAAACCCTGCTTTGCCTTTATACTGGCAGCACAGACTATTTCTGCAGACGGAAAAGCAGCGCCTTTCTCCTGTGTTTACCCCTTCTATTTACCATGCCACCGTAATCCCCAGTTGATAGATAATGTGCAGGATGTGGTTTGCCATGGAAACAGAGCCCTCGTTCTTTACATTTTTTAAAAGATTAATATTTCTCAGCTTGGTTTCATTATTCTGATATTAAAAATCATTAGTTATGTACCATTTCACAGCCTTCACAGGCCATAATATGCCCTTTTGGGCACAAGCTTTCCAACAGGCACAATAAAGCAAAGCCCCTGAGACTGGCAGGGCAGGGAAAAGCATCTGGTGGTGCCTCAGCTGTGAAGTCTCCAGCACCTCTGGCTGTCACCACAGACGACAGGACATGTCCGTGTTCCTGACAATATTCTGGAAGAGAAAAAAGGGAGCTGCCTCTGGAATCCCCCATACATGTGTGCAAGCTCCGTGTCTCACCTGAGCCCCAGGCCCCTCGGCAGTGGGCTGTGGGCATCATCTTTCAGAGCCCCTTAAACCCGGGGGCATCTCACCACGGGCGAGTGAAGTTACAGATCTGTGAGGTGTTCTCTCTCTCCTTGAAAAGCACTTGAACTTCCAAAGGACTTGGGGCAGTGGGAAACTGCTGTGAGTTAAATTGCCTTGCTCTGAGGAATGTGGGTCTGGGGGGAAGCGGGGCTGCTAGGGAGTGAAACTGCTTTTCTTTTCAACACGACGGCTCCATCTCGATGCCTGTGGAGGGGAGGTGTGTTTAATGGTCCAGGAGCCCCAGCTATGTGTGCAGGGTGATGCAGAGCTGTTCGTTATCACCTGCTCAGGGTGAGAGGGGAGATTCCCTCTGGAAAATGGCTGGAAGTTTAGCCCCTTAAAGGCAAAATAAGAAAAACAGCTGTCTCTTCAGCCTCGTAAATCTGTACAGTAAAAGGTTTGGGCAAAAACATTTCACTGTTTTCGCTGTCAGAAGCGCAAAGAATTAAGGGCCATGTGACTTGGTAATTGCAGTGGACTTTCTCCTGACAATAAACATTAAACTTAAAACTGTATTAAAATCATTTGACAATTTTTATGCTTTAACAGCTGAAAGTGAATAATGTTTTTTGCATATAAAATACTTTCTCTTGTCAGCCTATAAAACTGTCAGAAATAAATTCATCAAAAAAAGATTATATAATTAAGTCACTTCTTTTCTTTCTCTAGTTTAGCTGGAATTATTTGTTTGTCACTTCTCCAGGACTAAATTACTGCGTTGAGAGACAACTTTTCCTAAGAATATTATGAAACGTATGATTCTTGCAAAAGGAGCCCAACTTTCTCCTCTAATGTATCAATCCAATATCACTTCTCTGAAAATTCTTTCAGATAGCACTGTTTCTGAAAAGCTATTTGATTCTGAGGCTGAGCAGGAGCAGTAATGGAAAGCATCCAAATGTAGAAATGGTATTTTTATTATTGAGCTGCATATAATTTATGGAAAATAGCAGAATTAATTTTTTAGCAAAGTAAATTGTTAGCACTTAAAATTGCAAATTCTCTGCTAAAGTGGGAGCTGTACAGGTGTTTAAAAGCTGGAGCAGCAGTATTGATTTTTATCTTATGGTAATTGGGAGAGGGCATCAGCCTTCTGCAGCAGGGCTGGGGTGTGATGAGGTAAGGACCCCCCGGCAGTGGTGGAGGAGCTGCTGTTGGAGCCCACAGCTGATGGAAGGGGCATCTCGTGGGCACTCCTTGCAGGTGTCCTTGGCACTTGCCCCCTGTGGAGGGCTGTGTAGGGAGGGCCTTTACCTACCACCTCACCCTGTCATCTTGGGAGATTCCCAGTCTTCTGGGAGAGCTGGGGGTGCTGGTGTTGGCGAGAGGCTGGATGGGGGGATCCCCTTGCACCCCTTCTGCAGGAAGGGGTGGTTTGACAGCACAGACTCTTTCTAACAAATTGTGTTGGCTCTTTAGTGATGAGAAACCAGGAACTTAGGGCAGGGTGGATTTTGGGGGTGACTGGATTTTCAAGGCTAGAGAGTGATAATGGTTTATTGATCTGTTGTTAAGTTATTGGAGCCTTAATGGAGGCAATAAACCAATAGTGCACCTTGCTGTCAGATGGCTGCATAAGCTGGCAGAGCAATTAAGCCTTCCCCAGCATGCAAAAGAGGAGGCTTGTGGTGGCCACCTCTGTGGTGAATGTGGGGCAAGGGAGCCTTCTGCCTTGCTGGCCCTGTGCAGGGACACCACACGTGGGCTGCAGGGCCAACACGGGGTTCCCCTCTTCCCTCTGCCAGCAGCACCCAGATACCTGGTGGGTGCAGAGGCACCTCTGCATGGGGGTCCTGTCTTGTGCTGCACCAGCCACTGCTGGGAGTTTCATAGCTAATCAGAAATGTGCTGGTGTGAAATACCATGCTGCTTGTTGGGCATGTCCTGTGGGTCCTGTTATTGGCCCCCAAGGAGAATTTGCTGCATTTTGTAGGGTTTTAGTGCTTTGTGGTCAAAATGGACCCTTTCTCAGGAGCCCTGCTAGGCACAAGCAGCTGCAGTGGTGCTGCTCCAAGTGGGAGCAGAAAGCTAAAGGGATGCTGAGCATTGTGTAGGGCTGGGGGTTTGCTGGCTTGGTGCTGTGGTTTTGTTCTGATAAATTGTGAAACCTGGATCTGAGTGACTTAATAAATGGTGTCAGGGGTTCATGCCAGGATGTGTTGCAACTGCTCTTTCCCCTGGTTTCTATAGGTCCCATTTGCCCAGGAGCTGGGAGACAAGGCTGATCTGCTGGGAGTATTGTCTCTTGGTATGGTAATTATCATCCGTGATTAATCCTGCTTATGCTGAGGAATCTGCGAGCCTTTTCCAGAGGGTTCAACTTCATGTTTGCTTCTGCGCTTCATGCATAATGCGAATTGACACGAGCTATTGTGGCAGGGAGATGACTGAGGTGTTAGTACCAAAGAGGATTTAATGATGGGCTGGGATGACTAGCAGTGTCCTGGCAGAAGATGAAATCCCAGGGGGCTATGGGTCAGGGTGATGCAGCTGCTGCTCAGGGTGCCTGTGCTGCAGCTGCCCTCGGATAAGGGTTAATGGAGCCCAGCTTTCCTCTGCCTTCAGTCTGCTGCCCACCCAGCACTTGTGCTCTGAGAGAAGCATTTGTGCCATGGCTTCAGACCCTCTGTGGCAGGGTCAGGGGTCCTGGCCCCAGCACAGCCTGAGGAACTTCCAGCTGCAGCTCCTGGAGCTGGGCTCCTCGTTGCTGGGAGCATCTACCTGCAACCCTCAGTGCCCAACCAGAAAATCCTTCTGCTGGCAAAACATAAATATTTATTTGTGAAAAGCTGGAAATACCTGTGAAATTCTCTGAACCCTCAATAGCTCCGCAGTCATCATTTAAGCAAGTTCATGCTCCATTAAAAACAGTTATTTAATACAATAATCATTCAATTAAAAACCTCTTGAAGTGGCTGCCAGAGCCTATTTGTATCAGTACAATATTTTAATTGTAAAAAAGGCTAAATACAGACCCGCCAACTGTGGTTGTCAAGAAAATGCTACTGAAATGAGTGTTTAGTCTCAGGGAGGCTCTGGCAATGGAGCAAGCCCTTGGGTAAGAACTGCGGACAGCTGCACTGGACAAAGAGCATCCTTCCAGCCACCCCAGGCTGGGGAGATGTGGGCTGTGGCAGACCCTGCCTCCCCAGTACCAGAGGACTTGGGGCAGATGTCCAGCTCCTTATGGTGGCAAAACACCAGTCTCTGCATGGGAGGTGTTGTGCAGAGCAGCCTGGGCTCTGGGATGGTGAGGGGAGCAGCGAGTTAGACCAACCCCTGTTGTCACCATACAGTCAATTGTCTGGTGGAGCTGGGTGCTTGGTGGCTGTTTCCAAAAGCTGAGAATGCCCAGAGCAGTGAAGGGCTGTTCCTGCGTATCCCTGCTGTGAGGGCATCTAAAGGGAAAACAAAGACTCACAAGCAGCCCTTGAGCAGAGCCCCCAGCTCAGCCCCATCCTGCTCACCGGTCAGGGCCAGCTTTGTGCTTTGCCTAAAGAGGCAACGACTGCTGCTTCCAGGTGCAGGAGCTCCAGGTTCAAAATAACTGTTTGGAGTCTGCAGAGGGAGGGAGAGCTGGTCTGGATTTCTGCTGTAGGGCTCTGCTTGATGGGCTTTGCTGAGGCTGCCTGATGACAAAGATCACAGCCTCAGCTGGTCAGGGATCTCTGTGCAGTGGGGGAGAAAAACTGGAAGCCTCTGCATGGGATTCCTGCTGGCATGTTCGCAGTCCCACACCCTGCATTTTGCCTCATTACATAGGTGCCATCACATAAATATTCCAGTCACTATCGCTTACTGTCAGACCCAATTTAGAAAAGTACCTGTCTGTTACAAATATTTTATAGTACTTGAATATGCAATTTATGTAACATGCCCAGCAAAAGAAATCCATTATACGGTTTTGTCTGATTGAAATTCTGGCATCGTAACAGTAGGAAAAAATTAAATTATTCTAGAAAGTTGCAGTCCATTATGAAGACCTAACTGCTCTGCTCTGAAAGAGCCAGTGCTCCCTCAGTGGTGCCAGTGCCATGATACACGCACTGCCCGCGCTGGCTTCACTTCCCCATCGCCCAAGGAAAGCTGGGCTTCCCCGAGCAAATGGGGGGTGGTTGTTCTTTCCCAACACTGCCCTGTGCAGCCTCCTGCCAGGCCTGGGGCTCTGGCCAAGGGCCTGTTCTCCCCAGCAGCAGCAGCCAGTGATGTTTCCATGATAGAAGAACTTTCCCTGATGCCAGCCTTGTGCTGACCTGTTGAACCCAGCTGCTGTCTGCCTTTGCACAGGGCTGCCCAGGGTCAGCTCTGTGCCAGGGAAAGGCTCTGCTCTGGCAGAACAGCATTTGCACTGCTTGGAGCCAAGCCTGAGCAGCCAAAGTCCACTGGGCAAGTGGGCTCCTTTCTGCCTCTGCCCTTCAGCCAGTGTCTGTGGGTTCAGGAACCACCTGCTGTAGGGAGCTTCCCTTTCCCAGCTGGAGCTGAGGATACTCTTGCCCAGTTTTGCTGTTTTCAGAGGCACTGGGACCCATCCAGGGAGGAGACAGATCTCATCAGGTCATACCCTGGTGTGTGGTGTCAGCAGACCCCTTGGGATGGTGGGCAGAGCTGAGCATCCTGCCCTCATAGCTTTGCAGGGCTGGAGGAAGGAGCTTGTTTCTCTCCCACCCTTCCCCTGTTCTGAGCAGCTGGAATTAAGGGCAGCTAATGGTTCTGCTCTTACACAGGCTGCCATTGAATTCCCATTACTTGTGTCTCTGGCTTCAGGTTCATTTACATTTTGCAAAGTTGCCTCTCTTTTACGTTGCTCTGATTAGGTCTGTCTGAAGTAAATTACTGAGTTCATTGATCCGAACAGTTTTATTTCAATTGGGATGAAACTTGCCCAGTGTGTGGCCTTGGGAGTAACCTCACATCCAGTGCACTCACCGGGAGCGTGCCCACCGAGCCCTGCCGCGGGGCTTGCTCTGATGCAGGGGTGCTCCTGAGCTGAGCAGCCCTTCTCTGTGCTGTCAGATGCTGTGGTGCTGCTTTGTCTGACTTGGCAATAACACCAGAGCTAGTGTGGAGGGAAGAGAGATTGTAGGTTAACTTGGGTTGGAAGGATCTTTGGGGGATCTCTAGTCTGACCTGCTGGCAGCAGGGCTGGTGTGGGGCCAGGGCACTTCACAAATGCATCCCCCAAAACCATGGCCCTGCAGCTACAGCCTGGGAGCATCTCCTCAGCCAGGAGAAGGTGCAGTGCTGCTGGGAGGTATTGGAAACTGATGCCCACTCTTGCAGCTAGACATGTCTTCAAGTGTGTTTTGGGAGGAAAAACCAGGTCAGAGTACAGTGGGGAGTATTTGTTCCCCCTGGGAACGTGTGTTACTTGTGGTGTGTTTTACGGACAGAGTCGGTCCCGGGTGCCCTGGGGAAGGTGTGTGGCTGAGCAATGTGTTAACAGTTAGTGTGCTAAGGAGCCATTGTCTGGGTACTTCAGTTTTGACGTTTAAATGCATTTTTCAAATACAGGGAGATGAACGTGATGTCACTGGGGAGTCACGAAGGACGCTCAAGCATCAGAGCAGACGGCTGGGTTTTAATCTTTAACAGCGCGCCAGCCTCTTGTCCCTGAAGGTCCTTCAGCAGAAGCTGTGTTGTGCTTTAGGTTCCCCGAATGTCGGGTGGTTTTATTCACTTAGGACACGCCGTACGAAAGAAAAATGTATGTAATGCACAAATGATATTTAATGCCACTCAGACCTGATTTTGTTTGGCCATGGGAAATCTAGAGGCTAAAGATCTTTGTGGGCTTTGGCAACAGGCGATGGGTCAAACACAAAATGGGCCTGGACTCAAATTTTTATTTTTATTGATGTATGACTTCAACAGGATTTTATGGTTTGACTCTGAAAACATTAACTGGTGGAATGTGAGTCCCCCAGGAGGAAAGTTGTGTTATTGATGACCAAGTGCTGGGATGGAGAGTCCACGTTTGAAAACAAGGCAAAACAGTGTGAGGTGTTTCTTTAATTGCACAAGTGCGGGTGGAACTGGAGTGTGGTTCCCTTTGAACAGGGACAAAGTGACTTATGAATCCAAATGACTCCGTTCATTATGCGGTGCCTTTGGAATAGATTTCTTACAAGTCAGCACAGACAATTTTTAATCTTAGCTCCACCTTTTTAGAGTGGTGATGCATTCTGTGTGCCAGAGCTGGAGCAGGCGCTGCTTTGTGCGCAAGAGCTGGAGGCAGCAATCCCCTGGGTTTTCTTATAGGTGGGACAGACCCACCTGAGCTTTCCCCCTCTCGGGTGGCTCCTTGCACAGTGAGGGCTCCAGGATGTTTCTGCAAACCAGGGGTGGCTAAGGAAAGCCAGAGGAGTCCCCCCGAGGGCTGTTGCACGGGAGCCCTGTAAGAGTTAAGTGTCAGTTTGTAATAACAGGGTTCTGTTTGTAAATACTGCGGGGGGGGTGTCACTGACACACAGGCTGGATCTCCTTCCGAGGGCACTGCCAGCAGCCCTCAGCAGGGGCTTCAGCCTGCTCCAAACCCCTGGAGCAAACTGCTCCAGAGGAGCAGAGGGGAGTTCTGTGAGGAAGGTGCCAGGGATGGGCTGTGTGTCTGATCTTTGCCCTCACTTCTCATCAGCAGAAGGAACAGCAGCATCGTTTCTTTGGTGTAACTCAGTGGAGTTCAGTGGTTACCCCAGAGATTAATTTGTCCTTGTGCCTTGTATTCCACCGAGGATACCCAGTGCTTTCATTTTTAAATATTAATGAGGATCAGGAATTTTTCCACTGGGGAGATTTCGTTGTGGAAATGTAGAAGTATCTCCAAGTTAACCCTTGAAGCGGAGAATGCATCCGGAAGGGCATGGATGTGTTTGCAGATGTTCAGGGGATTTTCCTGTGTGATCAGAGCTTGTCAGAGTTGTGCTGTGTGTGCACTGGGGGAATGAGGGTGGACTGGAGAGACCTGAGGGCTGGCTCCTCCAGGTCAGACTGGCCCTGCTCAGGTCAGGGGAACGAAGTCACCACAGCGCACGGTGTCCTCAGCCTGGTACCTGCCCGATGTCAGCGCGTGCTCCTCTCTGCCCACGTCCCAGGGTGGCCAAAGGCTTACAAAGATGAGCCTGAGCTTTGCTGGATTGTTCTGTACCTCAGATGGATGACGGGTTTTTACTTATTTCAATGAACTTCTTCGCATTGACATTTTTTCCATTTTGGAAACATCTGTAGAGTGGTTTTCAGAGGGTTTTATCTTCCTGGAAAGATTACAGATAAACACGAACAGGCTTTTAATTACAAGATACTGATTGTTGGTTTACACAGTAATATTTGTTCAGTAAATTGCTAATTAATGCAAAGAAAGCACCATGTGACTTCAAATATTTGCTTCCATTTATATTACAAAAATATTTTGTTTTTCCATAGTGATGACAAGGAGATTTGTGCGGACAGGCAGGACAATGATGTAGAGGGGGATTGTGTGGTGATTGTCAGTAGCATTTGAAGGTCTGAACCTGCCTGATCTCTCCTGGAGTCACATGAACTTTTTTGTTGCACCCTGACTTTTGAAAACTGTAAAACCATCCTGGTATGAACCCTACATGTCTGTGTATTTGCCTCAGTCTTGATGAGCTCAGGGCCGTGCTGTGAGGAAATGGCTCTTGCATGGTGGCCCCTGCACGTGGGATGGGACTCAGGAGCTTCCTGCGAGTGGAGAAGCGGCTCCATTCTGGTGGGACTGCTCACACCAGCTCTCAGCGTGGGAATTCGGGCTGCCAGAGATGCCAGGTAACTAGCTGCCCCTCTTTGGGCAAGGATGTTAAGGATTTTCTGCTTTCCAGAAGTCCTTTAGTTTTCTTCTGATGCCTCCGTTGGGGAAAAAGTCTTGAGTAATTCTGGCGGCCTTGTGACGACGACCTGGATCGTACATATGTGCAGGCAATTCCTGAAGTGCTTTTAAAAGCTCCAAGTGAGTGTCACCTCAGTCCCCAGCAGCTGACACATGGCTCTGGCAAATCAATTTCCCCACAGGCTGCCGCCAGCTAGCTAAAAAGCGTTGGTAAATATTCAGAAGTAAGAAAATGTTGTTAGAGACCTTTCCAACAGCAGTGGAGACATGTTTGATCGTGAGGACAGATGGCAGGGGTCCTGAAGGGTGTGAGAAGCTCCTGATAACGGGAGCCACAGCACAAACTTATAGGGGTGTTCTCTGGCTTTGCTTTGTTGACCTGCAGCTGCCCCATTGATGCAGAGTAATTTATAGATGTGCTGACAAAGCTGGATTTATACCCTGATCATGGGAGAGAAATGCAGTACATAAAACTGGTAGTACCTTTTGCAGTATATACCTAAATCTTTAATTTTTATAGCAGCTAAGAGAAAAACAAGCTTGCATATGATACACACAGCATAAAGTGGCTGTAAATCCTTGTCCTGTGGAGAGCTGTGGAGAGGACCCGGGTCATCTCCTGCCATTGACATTTTTTCCAGTGCTGTAGCCAGGGGCTCTTGCTGGAGTCAGAGCTGGAGTCTTTGTCTCTATTTTCCTTGGCTGAACTGGGAAACTGGAAATACTGGGCTTGGTTTTGCTGAAGCAAAGCCCCTTGATTTGGGAACGTGTTTCACTGAGCAGGAGCTGCCAGGTCTCTGAGGATTTAGAGTGTCTGTCTTCTCCTTTCATAGGATAAACTGTAAATGAAAGTGTCCATTTTTCAAACAAAGTCCAATTTAACTGTCAAAATGAAGTTAAATTTGTCAGTGCTTTAGCTACTTTTAAGGCAGAAATTATTCACCGAGTTCAGGTTTTCCCGACCAGTGTCAATCCCTCTGACTCATCAGTAAATTCCTTATTTGTTGAAGACATTAACTAAATCTCTAAAAATAAAATAAAATTTCCAGGCCATCTGGCTAGCTACTCATCTTCACAGCATCTTCAGCCTGGCAGCAGAATGAGATCTAACTTCCCTTTCCAGAGACTTCAGCACTGGGGATCAGGCTGTAGTGACTTGTACAGATTGTGTTAGACCTTGAACACTTCCCAAAAAGTAAAAATAACCATGTAAGGTCCCAAAAGAGCTGCTGAATGAGTGTGAAGAATTGGATGAGGAAAGCGAAAGATGGAAATTAATGCAAAATATGGTAAGTATGTCAAAGAAAGATTTGGGTTATTTTCCTCACTTTCTTCTGCAATTCTTCCTGACTCCCAGCTATTGCAAGAAGCTGCTACAGGCTTAATCCCCTCCGGGATGGGGCAGACACGGCTCTCGGCTGCCATGGAGCCATCTCTGCTGAGCAGGGTGTAAACCAAAACTGCACTGAGCCCTTGGCTTCAGGAAAACACTTTCCAAGGAAATTCAAGAAACACTTGGAATGCCTCTGTCTATTAAAGAGTGACATTTAGTGTTGTACTTTGAAATATGTTTAAAGTACCACACAGCATAAAGACCCTAAGGGGACCCATGAGCCAAATGAGATTTCCATGTCAGCACCAGTCACGACCTTTCCTTTACTGCATCTGCTTAAATACAGAAAACATGGTTTTGTTATAAAGTCAAGTCAAAACAGGGATTCAGAGTAAAATATAATATATACTTAGGGCTGCCCTCGGGGACCTTTTTAATGGTTTCATATAAAACAATATTCTGTTTACAGTAAGATATTTCTCTGCTGAGCGCACCCTGCCCTCTCTGCAGTGCTCGGAGGGTCCTGGTGAGGTCTCCAGCAGCAGCTGCTCTCTGGCAGCCCCCCACCCGTGGTGGCTGGGGGTCAGCATGCAGGGAGCTGTTGATGGCAGACCTGGTTCTGTGTCTGGGTTCCTCTAAGCCTCTCGCAAGGTCGGCAGGACATGCCACAGCGGAAGGGTGGCGGAGGTTCAGGAAAGGCTGGTGGCTCTGCTCCTGGGGTGCTGTGCAGGGTGTCCATGCTGCTGCCACCGCCTTGCTGCTGGGGTGGGCACTGGGATGGGCTGTGATTCTGGCTCAGGATCATGGAAAACATCTGCAGACCCAGTGTGGGAAGCTGCCTGTTGCACCAGCTGCTGCCCTGGGCTTTTTGCAGGCGGTTTCCTTGTGTTTTTAGGACCAGAGAGGCTCAGCAGTATCCCCAGGTGTGATGCAGCCAGTGCCCTAAGGTCTCTTCTCTGCGTGGGGGACATCTTCCACCCNTGCCTGGGGGACATCTTCCACCCCCCTGTATCTGCAGCATTTTCTGCTGCTCATCTCTAGCTTGCTCCTCATGCTAATACCTGGGAAAGTGGTTTTTGGGGAAAAACAGCTTTTCTGGAGCTGAAGTTTGTCAGCCACTAGGAGAGAACTAAGGCCCTGCCTCTTACAGACTAAAGCAGAGTGCTAATTGTAGGATGTTTGAGCCTGGCATCCATAGGATTACTTAGTAAGCACTCTGCCCGAGGCACAAAGACTGGCACAAAGTCTGTTCCAGGCCATTGAATTCCTGTCACAAGAAATCCCACACCCATTAATTACCGTATGACAGGTGCGGTGCTTGAAACCGGGCACACCCGGGCACGGGCTCCCCCGGGATTAATGCCACCAGGCTGGGCACGGCGGGATGGAGGGAAACCCTCCCCTCCCGTGCTCCTGCTGCCAGCCGGGCTTGTGCTGCTGGGACACCAGACCCCGGGGGTGCAGGCTCTGGTCAGGGGCTGCTGGCTGGTGACTGCTGCTCGGCAGAGCTGAGGAGGTGCAGGGAACGAGGCTCGCTGATCTCTAATCCACTAACCAAGCAATGTTTGAAGATGTGCTCTGTGCTCTTAGAGCCAGCTACGTAGAGGTGGAGATGTTGTGAAATGCGTTAAAGTTGAGTAAATGATGCATTTAGCTACATGGAGTTTGTACATCATGAATGATTTATTAATTTATAAATACTCCAACCCCACATACATATTCTTCTGGTTGTTTAGTTTCTTGTAATTTATTGGTTCATTATTATTTAATATGCAAGTTATGCCAGCCAAGAAGTTAAAAATATTTTTTCCATCTGCTTTGTTCCTCAAAGAGCAGAGGAAGCAGAGACTCGAGGTGCAGCCTCCCTGCACAGGGCTGGGCTCCAGGGATGTGTCTGTTCAGGTTGTTCTTCCCACTCTCCAGCCTTGGATCCCTCTTCCCAAAGACTGAGCCAGTTTCCTCCAGGCAGTCTCAGGCCATAGTGTGGCTGCTGGGGACTGGTGTGCTACCAAGTGACCAAGCCAGCAACCCCCTGCCCTGGGGCACTTCTCTTTCTGGGCCCTTCTGGCACCTTTTGGCTCTGTCCACTCCATGTTCCTTGCTGGAGCTAACTAGTAAACAGAACTGACTGTAGTGATGGAGTCACTCTCATCCTACTTAGGGGTGAAATTCACCCTGTGGAGCTGGATTGGGAGAACAGGACACTTGTGCCAGAGGATTTATCATGTTTCCTTTTCAATCCTTGCTTTATGTCCATTAAGAAATGGTCAGGAGTACCCAGAATCACCCAAGCACAAGTCAGGTGGTAAAAGCATGACAAAGTGTTCTGGATAGGAAGTGTGGAGGGGAGAAGACAAAGTTTGGACCCTGTGCCCCTGGTCTGGTGTCCTTCGGCTCTTCCAGGAGGGGACAGTGCTGCTGTCGCTGCTGCAGCCAAATGGAGAGAAACTGACACTGGCAATTCTTTCATGTACTGTTAGTGTACAGCCATCAGAAGACATTGACACTAACTGTGGGCCTTTTAAGAGTGTAATGTATTAGCAACTTGTCTCCTTGAAAGCTAATGACAAATGCCTTGTTTAAAAGGAAGATCAAAACATCAAGAAAAATTAGATTAAATGGTTATGAAACTCCCAGTGGAGGACGCATTTCTCAGAAGTATTCCCTGTTGAACCTTGGAAATCTGTAATTATTTCCCCTGCTTACTGCATTAGGGCTGGGGAAGTGTTTGCATTGCTTCGGTGTGTAACTGTGACTGTGCCTGCTGTGGCACCGCAAGCCCTGGTCGGTGGTGGACGGGAGGAGCAGCTCAGCACATGGGTCAGGGGGGTGGCATTTGGGCACTGGTGATGCAGGTGGCAGCTGGTGCTTGTAGGGAGCAGGAGCAGTGTGTGGTCTCTTGAGTAGCTTGGGTCCTGTCCACTGAAATGGCATCGTACATGGAACTCTGGGCAGCGCCCGGGTCCTGCTCCATCCACAGAAGTAGCTGTGGCCTTTTGCTGTCTCTGCAAAAAGCAGATTGTCCCATAGCGTCCGGGAAAGGTATTGCCAATAAATAATGACTCAGAGATGGCAAAGACCCATTGGGATGGTGTTTGCAGTGGTCTGGGCTGCTCCAAACCACAGCTACCCGGACTTCTGCTCAGTGTGCTGCAGCACTTGAATCCGCAGTACTGGGTTTGTCTGGACATAAATGGTCAGTGCTTTATCTCAGAGTGGGCAGAGCACTATCAAAGTTTGCCAGAATTTCACTTTAGCAAAGGCAATTAATGGTACATTCCAGACCTCGTCCGAAGATAATTTGCACGTTTTAAATGAATTTTGCTGTTGACAGACGGATGTCAGGTCCTATTTGTAGTGGCATGCAATTGAGTCCCCAGCCAAACCTCAGAGGACTGGTCTATCTTCTTTCTGGTTAAAAACTATTTTCATATTTAAGAAAAGTGCTCCTTTTTTAAACTGTTTGTAGTTTTCTGCTGCAAGTAACTGCTGTGATGAGGTAGTTTGATGCAGAGTTTTTGTGCAGAAGTTTGGCAGTGCAACACGATGGCAAAGTCCTTTCCCTTGCAGAGGACGGGATGGGGGGGATGAGGCTTTGTCTTGCTGAGTGGCGTTGGTCTGCTCTGGGACGGGGATGGAGAGATCTGAGAGGCAGGAGCTCTTTAGTTTGTAATCAAAGCCAGCTGAATTAGGCTCTTTCTCTTCTATTTCTATGTACCAATTTGAAGAGCTCAGATGAAGAGTGTTGCATTACACCAGCACCAATAAGTCACACTATCTATGTTGTGACACACAGAATGTTATTAATTGTCAATCACAAACCACCAGGCTTGTCAAGATGTTCTCTTCTGAACAGGCTGCTTTAGACCTGAAGTGATTTTTAATCAAATGTTAATAACACAGCATCTGTCAGTGGACCATTGGCATCATACAATAATAAAAAGTTAACATATGACATGGCAAATTCTAATGTTTTCATTTTTACTTCTTTCCAATTATCTGTGGAATTTCTGCCAGAATGAGAAGTGTGCTGACATTATTACATGCAAAACACACTGCTGAAAGATGAACATGTCTATTAAAGTCTGCGTTCCTCATCACGCGAGCTCCCAAAAGCACCTTTTAATCTCCACTCTCAAAGCCTCGCTGCCAGAGCTCTCCCGTGCCCAGGATCAGGGACTGCTGGTCGCTGTTCCTCGCCATGGGGGAGCCCCCTGCTCCCTTCCTCTCCTGCCCCAACACTTCCAAATGTGAACAACCCAGGACCTGAAGCCACAGGTCCTCTGACTCAGGCAGCATCCTGGTTGAGCCCCAAGGGAGGATGGCAGGAGCTGGTAAGAGCCTCTCACGCCTGACCCTTTGCTGTGGCCAGGGATGCTCTGAGATGTTGTGGCAGCGCCTCTGCCTCTCCATGTGTTGCCTGTGCCTACCCTGGTCTGTGGGGTGAGCATCTGGGCAGGGCTGGCACAGAGACAGCTGTGAGTGTGGTGCTCATGCCTCAGCAGTGTGCAGAGCAGCTTGAGAAGGGCAGTGCTCCCATCCGGTATCAGACACCAGGGCTCGCAGCCGTGCTCAGTTGTGTTGTCCCCTTGGCACTGTCTGTGCTGGAGGCTCCAAGTATCCAGCACTTGGGAAAGTTCGGCTGTGGAAAGGGAGGGAGGAAAAAGGCAAAGCTGGGATGGAGGTGGAGGATGGAGATGCTGGGCGTGGGGCTGGGAGCACCTGGATGGTGCCACGGCCCAGCCCTCGCCAGCGGCAGCATCCTGCCGGGGTGTGTGGAGTCGTGGGAGCTTTGAAACCCTAACGAGAGTGCTGTGTACGGCGGGGAGCGTGATTATTATTAATGGTTTGTGTTACAGGATAAGCGGTGCATAACAGATCTGCTGCAATATCAAGTCTTCCATCAGAAATTCATCATTTTGAGGACTTTGTCAAAAGTAGGCTGTGTATGCAGTGTATACAAATCTGTATAAGCATAAAGCTATATGGAAGTCCCAAGCACCTGTATATTTAAAATACACTCAATTTCCTTTTCTAAATGCATTGTTTTCACTTGAATACTTCATAACATTCAATGGATTGCAGTTGCTTCGTCTATAGATTCAATTTGTGTCTCTGGACAGAGTTTGAATGGATTTATTATATTGAAATGCAATTTTGCAGACATAACCTTATATCTGACCCGTCATTACTTATAATGCTAAACTTTGATATGTTAATTCTGCCTTATGTTTTTATATATTTTACGACACTTGGCTTAAACATTTTTAATCTACATATTGGTTTATGTCCACCTAAATTATTGTTGCTTCCGGGGACAATGTGCACACAAGATCTGGCAATTCATTATGCTAGCCCCGCTTAAATGAATTTCAAAAATTTAATAAAGTTCTCCCCCTCCTTCCATTGTGTTCAAAAGCTTCAGCATAAACACCAGTCCAGTGTTATCAAATCACAGAAGAGGAATAAGGTTAACCTCAAACAGCCCAGCCATACCGCAGACCCGGAGAAATGTCACCTTTGATTAACGCTCCCCTCTAAAGCACCACGTGCTGCCTTCCCTCCGCCGCGCTGCTCCAGGGATATTGATTTGCTCCCAACCCCTCCCTCCCTCCCTCCGCAGATCCATCCCAGGGTGCTGCCGCAGAGGAGCCAGAGCTCTGTGGCCATGATGCCAGGAGTGCCCGGCTGGCACCCGGGGAGGGATGCTGGTGGTGATCAGCTGCTGGTGAGTGGTGGCACGGCTGGCAGCCCTCCTGTGCTGCGCCTTGGCCTGGAGTGGAGTCAGGATGCTGCTGCCACCTTTTGCTGCCTGCAGGCTGCTGATGGAGGCAACTCCTCCCTTACTGTCTGTTCAGTGCTCAGCAGTTTTGCAAGAGGAGCACCTGCGGGAGCTGGAGCTTGGAGGGGCACCCCAGGGCCATCCTGTGCGCTCAGCATCGGCTCTGTTGGCGGAGCCCCTGAGATGCCCGTCCCCCTGCCCCTCGCATCCCTCTGTCCCTTGGCCTTTTTTCTGCAACAATGTCATGAATTTTTCATCCTTGATGAACTTCAAAGTCTTCTAATGACTCTTCATGAAAAAACAGAGGGGCCAAAAGTTGAGCAAAGGGAGATGATTAAAGGACCTTATTAAAAGCAACCTTGTAGAATTCTCCACATGAAAGAGAGCGCCATTATGAGGGCTTATCCTTATAAATGACACTTCGCTTTTGCGAACATGCCGAAACCTGATTAGAGTGACAAGCACTGAGTGATACTGCAAACCTGTTAATAACATGAAAATTAGAAGAGGCTCATGCAAAGAAGGGAGATTAATTTAGCCCGAGTACATCTCGCGCAAATTGCAAAGTTGTGAATATGTTCTCAGATAATGAGCCTTCGCAGTCATCAGCTCACTTGTCATTTTCTGTAATTAATGTTAAGGAAGACTCCTTCCTGATGGTTCGTATTACTCATATACCAAGAAAATTTCTTCAGAGAAATAATTTACATTTATTATCATCGGTCTGTTTGTGTGGTTTATTTCGCTGTGGAGTAATTTATTGCAGCACCGTTTCACTTGCCTTGATTAGTCGCTCGTCAGCCTGAAATGTAATTTTTTTTTTCCTGATGGCAACGTCTGAAAATTGACAGTGGTGCAATACTCTTTTTAATCTGAGGATGTGTTTTCTTAACTTGAATAAACTTTTGGGCTGGAAACTGAAGCTACTTCACAAGTCGAATTGCTGTTAGAAGCTCAAAGCGCTCCGCCAGTTCGCGTTCCCAGGCTGCAGGCCGGAGTCGCCAGCGCTCTCCTGCGTGCGCTCGCCTGTCTCCGTGCCACATACACAATGCCTTATTCCAAGAACAAGCCATGTACAGGTTTCTCCCCTCAACAAGCCTGGAAGTCGTGTGTAACGTGGTCATTACCCACTCTCTCAGACTTCAGTTCGCATCCAAAGCCAACAAAAGCAGTATCAAACCTTATCAGTGTTTTCCCTGGATTTCAGCTCTTCTTTTTCATTTGCTTTATTACCAACTTCTTAGGTATTTTCCTTATCTTAAAATATTTGGTTTTCTGGCAGATGCAACAGCTAAATTTTGCTGCATGTGCCTCACAACCCCTCCCTGGGCTGTCCTGGTGCTCATGCCAGCCAGTGAGAAGCATCCCAGGGAGGGGGCTTTGGCAAATTCCGGGTGAATATCGGGTGTTTCACTGCGGACAGGGCTCGCTGTCTGTCCTGTCCATCCTCGTGGCTGTGGCTGCAGGGTGCATTGGATCTGCAGGAGCTGGGCAGTGCTGACTGGGCAGGGGTGCCCTGTGCTCAGAGTGGCTGCTCCACCCGTCAGCCCCTCTCGGCTCCCTGTGCCCCCAGCCGCTCCTCCGGCAGTGCCCGGCCCCCGGAGCCCTTTCTGGGTCTGAGGAGTAAAACTGCAAAATCCTTCTCCTCCCAAACGACACAAACACATAAGCAGTTAAAGTGAATTAGTGACCTCTGAGCTGCAAATGAACCAAACATTACTGATTAGGGTTTTTAGGCAGAGATAATGATTTTTTTTATTGGAGGCCTTCATTCCGAACAAGCCTCACGGAACACTGTCTGTAGGCAGCGACTGCCTGTGCCAGTTAATGGTAATCCATATTTATAAAACTGTAGTCCATCAAAGTGGTATGAATATTTTAAAAGCCACGGACAAATCAAATTGTCTTTGTCAAATTGCACGCTCTCCACATTGAATATATTTTATGATTCTTCCCAGTACAAGAATCAACGGGTTTCCTGCACTGGCTGAAAGCTGCCTGCCTAATTTTTGCTTCTGTAAACAGGCAAGTCTCTGCTGTTTTAAAGAACTCAATGAGCTGTGGAGATTGACATTTAAGCCATAAAATTGTACTTTATTTGATGAAGTTAACAAATAATGTATGAAGTAGATTTATCTGATGTCTCCGAGAACTACTTGGTTCATCCTTACAGAAACGAATGGACTATTTTTGAAGGACTTTTTAAAGATGCGGGTGACTGAAGAGCCAAAGGCAGGGCTGCTCGCGAGGATCACAAATGGCAGGAGGAGCTCGGGGGCTGCCAGGCGCTGGCAGAGGCTGGGCCGCGCGGTGCCGGCACGCTGCCGTGGGAAGGAGCAAACCCGGATGAGACAGAGGACACTAATCAGGTTGTAATTCCTGGTGGCCATCCATCAAGCTTCTCTCAACCTCCATGTGACCAACACCTCCTGTGACATCAGCCACCAGCTCTTCCACCACAGCAGCCCCTGCTACGGGGGAGCGTCACGGGGCCTCCCCTCCAAGCCCTGCTGCTTGTTCCCCGGTACCTTGATCTGCATGGAACCGGCGATGCCGCTGGGGCCGCAAATCGTGCTGCGGACGGAGGCAAGTGCCCAATGTAGTACAAATCGTGTAGGGAGCTGCAGGGTAAAGCAGGAGTGCATGAGTGGGGATGCAACGATGAAATCCGGGCAGTGATGCTGTTGCAGGTGTCAGCCCAGGAAATAAAACCCTGGCGTCGAGGCAGGCCTCACCTCCTCCGTCTGAATTTAACGGCAAAAAGTTTTGCCACATCTATCTTGTGATGTCAGAGACAGGCTGATAGTGCAGAGACAGCTGAGACAGCGCTGGGCTTAGCAGACAAATAAATTTGAGAATCATCTGCATAGAAATGGAAAGCTACTCCATGCTGATGAATAATATAACCCAGTGGCAGCGTATAAACACAAAATAACAACGGGCCCAATATAGAGCCCTGGGGATCCTTGGAAACAACTTCACTAATGGAAGATGAAAAATCACCCATCGAAACAAAATGCTGTCTATTTGATAAATAAGATTTGAACCGACTGAGAGCAGTATCAGATAAGCCAGGCGAGATGCTCATGTGACGATCCAAGGGGATACCTTGAGTAGCAGCATCAAGTGACAAAGACCTAACAGTGTGAGAGCAGATCCCAAATTAGGGCTAAAATATGAGTCTGTTGGGGTCCCTATTCCTCAGCCAGGCTGTCCCAGCTGGGCTTGGCTACTTCCCACTCCGATGGCCTTGCCAAGCTGTGGGAAAGGAGCCTGGTGCGGGTGGCACTGGTTGTGGCAGCACGAGCCAGAGCCCTCTGCCCAGGTGGCACGGCTGCTGTACCCACAGGGCAGGCTGCCTGCGCTGCTCCCCAGGGCACCGTGGTAGCTCTGCCAGCATTTGGATGTGAGGGTGGAGCTGTGTCCAGAAGAGCTCTGGGCTGTGGCCGGACTCTCCCTGCATGCCTGCTCCACAGAGGGGAACTCCTGTGCTGAGGAATATGAACTTTCCCTTATCCCGGGAGCCTTGGCTTTGCTATAGGTTGGCCATTCCTGTGACACAGGTAGAAATCGGGGGTGTCTCCTTTGCTTGTTTCTCTCCAGTTTTGTGTCAGTACTAATATGCAAGGCAGGTGAGAGGCCTCAAACTGCACAAGCAGCAAATGAAAGGCTCTGGGAAGGCTCTGCAGACACTGCAGCAAGCGTCAGTGCCAGTCTGAAGCATCCTGGTGAACGGTGAAGAAAGGAAAATGAGTCACTCTGGGCTCCTGCAGTTGCTGCGGTCATGAAGGGTTTGCTGGCTCCCCACATCCCGGTGCTGCTGCTGCTCAGCTCTGCTCGTGCTGTCCTTGGGGCACACTGTGGTGCTCTGTGTCCCACGCCAGCACTGCTCCCAGTATTTGTTTTCACACTCCCCTCTGGGAATTATTGTTGTAAGCCATTTCCTGCAGGAAACACAACATTTGTCAGTAACAAATGGGATTTAGTCAGGGGACAGTTTCCTCAGTTCTCTGCTAACACCAGTGGCTGCAGCAGATGATCTGTGAGAAGACCCTGCTGGAGCACTGTCACCATCCAGCAGTGGCTTGTGCCACCATTGCACCAGGAAAGGGACCTTAGTGCTGTCCCAAGAGCCTCGTCTCACCGGGGGGGCTTCAGGGCTGGGGTCTGATCTTCAGGTTGTCAACAGCCAGGGCAGCCTCCCTTGAGGGTTTTGGGGGTGCCTGGGCTGTGCCCCATGGGGTGGGAAGGGATGGAGCTGAAGCCAAGCAGGCTCAGTGGTGTCCTCACACCAGTGCGGTGTTTCCTGAGCCTCCAGACCCTGTCCTGCGCTTCATGCCCGGCATGGCTTTGGGGTGTTTCAGTCTTTACTGTAAAAAATGAGAACTGCCAATTTAGACAAGAAATAAGTCACTGGATGAGTCAAGCCCTCGGTGTTTTCTGTGGTGTCATGCCACCATGTCCCTGGCCCAGCGAGGTGGACTGCTTATAAACAATTACATTGTTTGAAAATATATTAATAATCCTGTCAGATGCATCAACATTGCCCATTGGTTTTTAACAAATTGACACCTTTTTAGCTGAAAGAAATCCTTATTAGTTTTCATTTTGATGGCTTTTCCTGGAATAACTATAAATTACGTTTATTTCACATAACTCCTCCTGTCAGTAGTTATAAATAACTAGTTGATATGGAAATTATCATTCTGACCCGTATTTGCGCGCACCTCGAGCATCACGCTGCCGCGCCGAGGGGGTAATGAATCGCCCCGGATTTCATTGATGGACCTTTCTAATTTAAAGAGTGACTAAAAATGTATTTTTCAACAGTCCTCCTATCTTGGTTTTTACCACTTTAAATACCAACAGCTCTATTGTATCAGTCTTTCTTATACAGCATTTTTCACGCAGTGTATCTCAAAGCACTTTACAGGGCAATTAATTACCTGGAGGAGAGTGACGGGATGCAGGCGGAGATGACGGCCATTATGCAGCCAGCAGCGTTCCCCACGCCACGCTCTGCATTTGCATGGATGTCATTTCAGTTGTGGTGGTATCAATGGGAAGGGAGCGGGGCAGTGGGGTGGGAGAAGTGCCGGCGTGGCCGCCGCAGCTCTGCTGTCCCCGCTCCCCCGCGATGGGCCGTGTGGCTCGACGCTGAGGAGGGACTGTCCTGGTGTGGGGTGAGATAGAGAGGGCTCGGCTGTGGGGTCCCTGGTGCAGCAGGGGGGCTACCGGGCAAGCCCAGGTCCCCACCATCCCTGACTCCTCAGCAGGGCAAAGCTCACCAAAAGGATGCTGCCTGTCGGCAGGATGCAAATCCCTCCATTGTTGGAGGAAATGCTGATGGTTTCCATTTTTTACTCAAAAAAATAATGTTTTGAAACCTCCCTGTGCAATATAAATGGCTCTCTGGTTTTGCTGGAATGCTGAAATCTTGTGTTTTCCTTCAGGAGTGCGGCTTTTCCATTGGTACTGTAAGCATACAAAATACCGGTCTATTTTTTTATGGTAGTTAGAGAACCCTCAGCATCAGGATCTGTAATTTCAATGTAAATACATTTGTTTTCAGTCTTCGTCACCACACTGTTCAGTGACTTTCCTTCAGGGTTTTAAAACTAAAACAAAGACAGACTCTTGAACAACAAATATTCGCTCGTTGCAGGAACACTGTAGCAACACCTAAGTATAGGCATCATGTAGCCAGAAATTACGTTGTAAGAATAATTCTTGACATTATTAACCACCTTCAGAACAAGCCTCTCACTTCAGCAAAGCCAATAACTTTGTGTACAAACAAAATCTTGATCAAAACCACTTCATGGCATAGAAAGAATGTGCACTGAAACTCGTGCCTCCCTGCTTCTTTCAGGTGCCCTTTCCTGCCACTGCAGCAGCATTTAGCCAAGCTGCGTAAAATACACCCAATCAATATCAGCATCACTCACATTTTAAAACATTGGAGGAGTTTCTTGAGATTTTTGTCCATATGTTTTCATTACAGTTGACTGGATAATTCATAACAAATTGTTTAGACAACACAATTCATCTGGTTTCTTCCCCCCCACATCTCCTGTCTACAAGTAGGCAATGTGATCCTTCATTTTTTTTTTTTAGCTCCAGTATTTCTCCAGAAAATAATTCTCTCTGAGCTAAAAATGGTGTGGGCCTGACGATGAAGGCCAAGGATAGCCTACGTTTTATTAACTTGCTGTCTGGTTGTTAAAAGTGAACTTGCTGTTGGGCACACATTGACCTGATGAAGGGACCACGTCTCTGACGGTTGTTGGCTCTGTCCACAGTACCTTTTGGGTTGACTCTCCCTGCAGGGTTTGCTTTTAGGAGTAAAAATGATTTTTTTTTTGCAAAGATGTGCACCATTCAGAATTTAATTTCAGAAAATGTCATTTTTGAAGCTTAAACTATTCTTGTTGAGTAAAGAGAACTCAAAGCTAGTGGAATCAAAGAAAACTTTGGGGTTCAAACCAAGAAGCCTTTCATCCTCTGCCGACTTCCCGAGGCTGGCTGGGGTGAGGTGCCGAGATCTTTCCAAGCAAAAATTGACATAAAAACATCAGCAGCTGCCTGGTGGAGGGCAAGTGTGATTGTTTTCTGACTGCCTCCATAAATGAGTTCATCGCATGACAAGCCTTACGCTGTCGTAGCTGCAGAAGAGGCTAATTGCTCAGGACCAGGCCAGGAAAGCTGGGAGGAAGGGGAGACGGTGCCGTGCTGAAGGTCACTCCTGACCTGGCGTGCAGCAGCAATCAATCAGGGTGGTTGGGAGCTCTGTGGAGAGCCTGGCACTGCGGAGCCTCCAGCGATGGCTCGAATGGATGACTCAAGGAGAGCTGCTGGATGGCCGATTAGGCAAGCGTTCCGACGCTGCGTTCCAGCAGTTAATTAAGCAGCCAGAATGACGGGGACATGGAGCTGTCGAGGAGGTGACAGAGGGTGAAGCAGAGCCATCCAGGGCACTCTGGCTGTGGTCAGATGTCTGAGGGGAGGCTGATGCGGGTGAGGGGGTCCCCAGCAAAGCCAGCACCTCAGGGTGGCCGCAGAGCTCTTGGGTTCGCTGAGCTCCTGCATCCCCCCTGGCCACGGGCAGCCGGGGTGTGTGGGCTCAGCGTGCAGCAGCTCTTCCACCGGCCTGATCTCCCTCAGAAGCACCAGCTGTTGTTTCATCTCTCTTTGTGGCTGGCAATCTGCTACCTGAATTGATAGATATCATCCTCCTAAAAATAGCAACAGCAGAGTTTAACCTGTCCATGGTAAGAAAGTGGCACGGGTAATGAAAGGGTCCCACAGAGCCCTGCACCCCAAGCACACACCGCACGGCTCCTGCCCTGGGCAGCGGCCACCCAGGCCCATTGTGCCCAGCACAGCGAGGTTGGGGTGGTGGAGACCCCCCACCCCCAGCTGTGAGAGGAGCTTTGGGGTTCCCTCGTTTGCTGGGGGTTTGTCTGGACCCTCTACAAAGCCAGGACTGCCAGGTTGCTGTTCTCCTGCCCTCCATGGGCTCGGTGNCCGTGGGCTCGGCGCTCCCCGGCCCCACTGCTGGTGCGGGCACGCTCGCCGGTGGGGGGTTGTGCCAGGGAGCAGAGGTGGAAACGGTGCTGGAGCCCGGGGAGCTGTCAGTGCTCAGCTTGTGCAAACCAGGGGTTTGCACGGTGATCAAACGGCGATGGACGGGCTCGCTCAGCTCAGTCCAGCCCTTCGCGCACCGGCCTCGTCTCTAGCAACTGTTTGAGAAGTGGGAAAGGGGAGAGAGATGCTCCAATACAAGTTTTGGGGTAACTGTCACATGGCTCTGGAACCTGCCTTGCCTTGCTCAGGGCATGTCAGAAACTCCTCTCGCAGAGCAAGTGGTTTGATTAGTGGCCAGCAAAGCCCAGGTCAGATGGAAACTCAACCCTGCTCTCATCAGGCTGTGCCTTGGGTGCCTTTGGGACAAGCTCCTGTGAGGTGACCCGATGGACCCGCTCGCCCCACTGTGCCTGCTCTCCCTGAGCTGGCTCCCACTCCACGTGAAGAACCCTGTGGACATCCACAGCAGGCAGAAAACAAAGGCATCCTGCACTTGGAGCCATATGGATTGCACGTATATACACTACACAATAAACAACACATCTTTCAGTCTGGGTCTGTTTGAAACCTTCCGACATATGTTCTGCTAACAGTTTAACAAATTGATTGCTAATGTTGCCCTGCTCTGAAATCTGGCGTAATGTGCAGGAGGGGAAAAAATACCCAAACAAAAGCATTCCTACCTCAACAGAAATTCACAAGAAAAGCTATTAGAAAAGGCTTCAGGATGCCTGACAGGAGAGAATTTCATGCCAATTTGTGTGCTCGTTGGAAAAATCATTTATTAAAAAGAAGATATACCTTCATGTTAGTGAGATGAGGGTGTAAAACTGAGCTGGGTCTCCCACTGCTTCAGCTCTATAACTCAAGTTATATTCATCAGAGGCATATATTTAAATCATAGCTTACTTTGCTTTGTGTTCTGAAATTTATTAGCCTACTACTTAAATGTTTTATTCATTAGGCCATGTAAATAATGCATGGTTGTTTCCATGGCAATTTAACCCCTTCTCTCCGGGATGCCTGCAGATTTCCCATCTCCTGTGCCTGCTTAATTGCCATCAGCAGATTTGCCGTTTCCTTTGCGTTGAGGCCATGTCCATTTTTCTCCTTTTCGTGGCAAATCCGTTAGGTGGAAACTTTTCCATTGACAAATACGATGTTCTCAGGCACAAAGAGGGAGGGGAAGGAACCATTTGCCAGGTCATTTAGCAGAGTTTGGGCATAGTGAGTGTTCTTAGTTTCTGCTCTTTGCAGAGGTTCTGCTGCACTTAGTCCCCATCCTGCAGCAGCAGCGGGTCCCAGACTGATGTGGGTCCTTCTCCTGGGTTGCCAGGACACTCTGGGGACAATGGTGCCATGGGGAGAAAGCATCACTCTGCTGCGAGTGGACAGGGGGAGGCCTTGCTCTGACCATGAGGCTCTTTGGCAGCACCCAGCTCACTGGGATTCAAGGCTCTGGCCAAGGGGCCTCACCCTGGTCTCCCCTTGGGTCTCTCCCCAGGCAAGGCTGGTCGCAGTGCTTGGTCCCACGGGCCCTGGGTCTCTGGCCAGGTGGGTGCCTGCGATGGAGATACTGGTACCATTGGGAGAGTTCTGTGGCCACCACCAGTTCGCACCACAGGGTGGGCGGGACCCCTCCCCAGTGTGTTCTGCCCACTGAATACTGGTGCTCTCTAAAGCACGTTGAGCAGTTGGTTAGGATGCAGGTGTCTGATTTATGTGCTATTTAAACCCGTTAGACACACACCACTCCAAGAGCGACGTTTGCAGTCCCACCCTATTCCCTCTCCTTTGGCAGCAGGTCACGCTCCCCAACGCGTGTTTCTGAAACACAAAAAAGAGTCCCTAGAGCCACTAACCAGGGAGGAAAGGCATAAAGCGTCCTGGTTCCGTGTCCTTTGGCTTTCATTACCCAGCTGTAACTGATCCTCTAAAACCTCTTACACTAAACAGGACATCCTCTTCGGTTTACAATGATAAAACTCCCTGCGGTTGTCTCTGGAGTGGTGCACTTGCAGTTTCACAGACCTCTTTATAGGCAGCAGTAACAGCCTGATTTAATTTACACTAGTAATACACTTGGAGCCTGTTCTTCCCCTTCCCTCCACCTTTCCCCAGCCAGGCTGCCCTTGGGTTTGATCTGGGAAGTCTCTCCCAGGACCAGGAATGCTGCATCTGCTGCATCCCTGTTGCTCCTGCAGTGCTGCCACAGCTGGGACCTGCTGCCACCCCACAGGCAGCATCTCCGAGCCACTGGCCCCGTGCTTAAGGAATCGGTGTCATCTGCTCGGCGTCAGCCCAGGGAGGTCCCAGGAGCAGCCTGTGTGGCTGGCTGGGCACTGCCTGGCTTCCCATCTGAACCAGAACTGGCAGGTGACAAAGTGAAGAGACTTGTGACCGTTTCAGAGACAGGAATAGTATGTAAAGTAATCTGCCTGTGTTTGGCCATAGTCTGAAACCAATTAGGTGTAATTCAGTAAAGACAAGCACAGAGTAGTTCTACATGGAAGAGGAAAAATCAAACCCAAATGCAGAGTGTGGATTGCTGCTAGAGTCAGCAGAAGATGGAGAGGATCGAGGGTTTGCAGTAACCACTGCATCTGGCAGCAGCGTGATGCTCTGCTCCAGATCTCGTGCTAGGATGCAGTGAGAACAGAGCCCACATTTCTAGCCTGAGAGAAAATTCTGCTATACTCCTTCCAGGGGAGGGCTCAGCTTTCCCTTTTAGAGGGAAACAGAAAATGGAAGAGAATCCAGAGGCGATGCAAAGCCAGAAGGTTTAGAAAAGGCAATGCATGATGGAAAACTGGTGGGGCTGGAATTGGTGTAGAGCTGAGAAGCTCTACCCGTCAAAGTCTGAGTAGGAAGAAGTTTGAGACTTGTGACCGTTTCAACCAACAAAAGGATACCTTCACCACTGACAACCATGCCCAGAACCACCCTTTGGGTACCTGCAGAAACGCAGTGTCAGCCCGTAAGGGAAACTTCCCAGAGCACAGAACAACTACAGGCACCTCAGACATGCACGTTTGAGCTACAGGCGGCCATTGAATTTAGTCCCATTATTTCAGACCTGATTAAGTTTATTTTTAAAAGGTAACCATCCTAGAAGAATCTTTCCCATATAAAATACAGCCAGGAACCAGGTAGAGGTTAGGAGAGAGAAATCATTGAGCTCCACAGATCTGAATAGCTGAGATCAATCACCATGAGCCATGGAGATGAGATTTGGGACAACATCTCCGCACAGGCCTTCAGAGGCTTGTAGATCTGCCCAGCCGTGCTCTCGTCCGTGATGGATGGTAGGAGAAATCTGCTTTTCCTCAGAATTGGCTTTGACTTAATTCACTCTCGGCATGGAAGGAGGAAAACAAAGGATGAAGAATCAGATTTCCCATTTAGCACCTGGCTCTGCCATCGCCGAGCTCCTCCCGAGCACCGTGGCCATGCTGTGGCCGAGCTGCTGCAGCAGCAGACGTGACCTCTGTGGTGTCGGCGCCCGTGGCCCCGTGGGCAGGTGGGGGAGTCGGGGACAAGGGGTTGCTGGACTGAGGAGCTGCACCCACAGCCTGTTTGGCTGCCTGGGGCGTGCTGAGCTGTGCCAGCCTGGCCTCCACAAGGTCCCAGCCTGAGGGGCCTCACCCCGTCCCCCGAGGTGCTCCGGGGAAAACACCGTCCCTCTTCTCCAGCATCCCAACTGTTTTCAGTCTTTATAGTTCCAGGGAGGAATCGCACCCTGCAGCCAGCCTTCTCCTCTGCAGTGCCCACTGTAGCTGACAGGCTGCTGCTCCATGCCCCAGCACCTGCTTTCTCCCTAGCGCAGCCTGCGCAGAAACCTGTTTGTCTCTCTCTCTGCTTCCCTCCAATTTTCCCTCCGGCCTGGTAATTTTTGGTGCTCCATCAGCACCGTGGTGATGGGGTGCACTGGTCCTGCAGGGGTGTGAGCATCTGTAGGTGCAGCACCAGTCTTGGTGTCCCTTTGTTGACAGCGTCAGGCTGTCGCTTGTGCTGAGAGGGAGGCACTCTGTGTGTCATCAGAAAGCCTGGTGAATTCATTGATCTTCCTGAGAACATCAATCTGTCTTTCTAATACTGCAATCAGGTGTCTCGCAGAATAATTTGCTGAGTGACAACACTCACAAAACCCTGTTTGCTTCCCTCCTGTGGCTCCCCACAACCAGAAACATCCTCGACAGCGTTCGCTGGGTGCTCAGGGTACCCTCCCGCCTCGTTTTAAAGCACCAAGGTTTAATGCTGGGGATGAGTTGTTGGCCCTGTTCTCTGTCGAATGGATCCTGAAAGGCAATGCCAGCAGAGGAGCTGTCGTGGCAGCAGCCGATGCCACCTGCAACCAGCGTGAGGGTCCCGCCGCTGCTGGTGCGAGCGCTGGGCACGTCCCCGTGCTCGGATGCTCGCACAAGCTGGCCCCCAGCCAGGCCTCCACGGAACGTGGCAGGCTAAATACAGCTACGGAAAAGTGCCAACTGAGTTTATAATATTGCAGCGTCTGCTCCCGCAGTCTGTCACTGCCGTCCTCACCAGCGATTTTCCGTCGCAGGAAGCGCGCACTGAGTTTGCAGGACATCACAAACCTCGTGAAGCCTGGCTGCTGAGGCTGCTGTGAGCCAGGAGCTCCAGTGGCACACGGCGTAATTCATGTGATTCCAATGGAGGTATTTTATTAACGAGGCTGTGCTGATTGCCTGTTAAGTAGCTCTATGCTAATAACCCACTGCAGATGCCCTTCTCAGGGAGCCATGTTGTACTTCTACAGCTGCTCCTCCAAGCTTGAGCACCCAAAGACACCATCTCCCCGCTGTCGTGTCCACTGTGGGAGGCCCCGCAGTGCTCCCCAAGCCACCATGGCATCGGGCTGAGCCTCCTGTCACCCTTGGATCTGTCAGGAAAATGGAGCCGTTTGTTTCGTGCACTCTTAATGTGCTGGGCAGAAGCTGGGAGAACGGAGGAGCAGGATTGCTGCTTCTCTGCTTCGGAAACATCCACCCTGAATTCCCTGCCTGAGCCGTGTGACGACAGCATCCCTTTAGCATCCCTTTCTTCTGCTCCTCTGTGTGTGGCAACGGCACCTGGAGCCCACAGTAGGAGCTCAGAGCTGGTGTCCTCTCACGAGCCGTACTCGGTTCTCTTCCTCCGCAGCAGGAGCCGATTCCCTCCCGTGGGATTTCATTGCTCGTGCTGGAGCAGAGCATCCGCTCCCCTGCTTCGCTAAGCCGTTCGCACCCACAGCTCCCTTCAGATGCTGCTGACAGGTTTGCAATCCTCCTGCTTGGTACTAAATCAGCCTTGGGGAGGACATGAGAGGTGCTGTGTCGATTTCACGTGCAGCTGGCTCATGTAGAGTTATTTGGCGAAGCCTGCTCAGTGCTGCCAAAGGGAAGAGGGGTCTTTGGCCGGGGCTCCTAAGGAGCCTGGGCTTGTGTTGCCAGCGGGCAAAGGGCTGTGTCGCAGGTGCCTGGGCAGTGCTGCCCGTGCCACTCACTGCCTGCGAGTCCTCGCCCAGAGCCAGCACAGGGTGATGACATCCAGGAGCTGGGCTCGAGGGGCAGGCAGGCAGGCAGGCAAGGCATCACCTTCCTTGTAGCACTCACCCAAACGTCGGGGATAACGGACTCGCGCTGCGTCCTCCCACGCGAGCTGGGTGCCTCGTGCCACCCGGCCACCAGGCCTCAGCCACGGCCCCCCCAGGAAAGGTCTCAAAGCCCCTGATGGCCATGGGGCCCTGGCTGCCCTGGTGCCTGCCCAGGGCTGAGCCAGTGCCCTGCTCTCCCCGCTGCCGTCGCCGCTGTGCGGGGACAGTCCCCAGCCCTGCGTGATGATCCCTGCTGGGGAGAGGGGGGCAGGACTCCCACCCCCTCCGGTGCACCCAGGGGAGGCTGTGGCAGCCTCTCCTCTCCCACCGCGCACCCCGGGGAGCCACTTGTCGCCGAAAAATTCTTAGAGGCTTTTGAAAAACAAGCAGCCGTATAAAGGGTTAACAGTTTATTATATTTTTTTCTGAGTGATTTTATCACTGTCGTTAGAACATTCATTGAACTAAGTGAGAAATCCATCAAGACGTGACAGCAATGTGCAGACTAATGGCTGTTAGATGGTAATAATTTTTAATATGATTTTTATTTCACTTAATTTCATATGTGCTTGACAAAAGGTCCCATGTCACTAGGGAGCTATGTGGAACTGGGAATACGCTGATGTGAAGGTCTATTAAACCAAGTATTTGAAGTATTTTTAAGTCCCAACTTCAGAATTCCAGAGAAAACTCCAATATTTTAACCTTTTTTGGCAAGACATCACCGAGACAGCAGGAATAGAGAGTGCTCCTTGGAGCGCATCAGCCTTATGCGTACTCTGTGTGTTTCTCAGCTCAGACTCATTTCCCCAGGGCTTCTCTTAAATGCCTGGTGCTAAGATCAGCTGAACGCTGCACCCTGGTAGCTCCTTTTGTCTGGAGGTCTGCACAAGTTTGTGCGTGTCGCGGGGTCGGAGGTGTGGGACAGGACTGGCCTGGTGGAGGATGAGTCCCTAGGACCCTGGGAGGCAGCTCTGCCCAGTGCCCCCTCTGTGCCTCTTGCTGCTGCAGCAAGTCATGGAATTAAATGTTTGGAAAAGTTTGTGATCAACTGCTGACAGGCACTGCTGCAAGTGAATAATTAATATTGCTGCCAATAAATCCTGTCATAGTCTCAAGGAACAGAAATAGGAAAGGCCACCAGTGTAGCTCCACAGTGCACGTCAGAGCTGCTGCAGCTGGGACCTAAACCCAGCTTCCTCCAGCCGCAGTCCTGGGAGAGCAGAACCACACGTCTCCTCTCGCGCGTCTCGGCGTGCAGGATCTTGCGTGAGGTTGGGAACTTGGAGTAAACCCGAATTTCCAAGGCGGTCGTTCCCTTGACAGTGTTTTGCTGCCTAGTGAATGGGAGCCAGACACTTCTCAGGCAGTTAATGCTGCCACCTGGTAAAGTCAGAACGTCCTTGGGCAGCTGAAGACAACCCACGGCCTCACCCTCACACCAGCACAGCACGGAAAGGTGGGACGGGGAGTTCTCTGATGCGCAGAACGTCAGTCAGACTCCTCTCACCAACAGGAAGGGGAACAGCAGAGGAGATTCCAGTGCAAAGAGCAGAACCATGTGCTGTTGAGGCACAGATGGTGCCAGTGCCAGAAACAACGCCAAACTCTTTATTTATAAATTAAATACAAAAAAAATTTGGGTTAGTGAAGGACTAAACTCCCACTCCGAGGGGCTGAGCACTGAATCCCCAAAGGGTTTTCATTCATTCACTTTTGTACCTGGCTCTAACATCTCTTCCAAGGATGAAGTCTCCCCTGGTCTCCCACAGGGTCCTCTCCGTGCTGGCTGTGGGAGCCCCCCGGAGCCCGGTCACCCGTGGGAGGAGCAGTTCCCTCAGCCGATGTGTTGGATTGGGAGCAGCAGGACCAGCCACAGGACACGCGGGTGGGGAGCCTGGCAGTGCCACCCCCGAGCAGGGGGGCAAGCCCAGTGTGTCAGAGCTCAGGAAGATCCCAATTCACCTGCTTTCCTAAACACATTATTGCCTCGGTCGCTGCGAATTTAGCAAATCCTCTCATCCATCATCTTAATCCTGGACACTGGGATTCCAAACAGGGAGCACAGACCCAGGAAGACTTCTCCCCACAGATACTCTTATAATTAATGCTGGAAGACCTGTGAGCACCTTACACAATGGCAGAGCCTCTCAGAATTAATTGCAAGAACTCAAAAATATCTCTGTGCCTTTAAATCAGAGGGTGGGTGTGTGTACGTGTGCACGCGTGCTTAAGTATATAATATATAATATTTGTAGTGAGAGTCAAGTATGGAAGCTATACATTCCCCTGATAAATGGGGAGCTTAATAGGAAAGCCTGAGATAGATAGATTTTACACAGTGTGACACTGGTTTAAGGAAGCAATATCAACCATTGTTTAATGTAATAAAAAGCCAGAGGTGTAAGAAATGATGGTAATTCTATTGTAACTGAACTTGAAGATCCCTGTCATATATGAGTGTGAATGTGGCAGTTATTTTAGGTATGTTTGTAATCTTTGCAGGCGTTTTGTCAAGGAGGCACTGTGATATTAGTAAGAGTGCACAAAGGCTCGGCAATGGTGTCATGCACAATTAATGTCCCCAGGTAGCAACTCCATTAGTCTTATGAAGTGAGCTCACAAATGGGAATACTAATGGGGACGCGCCTTGGGGCATTTGCTGAGCTTACTGCTAGTTTATTTCATACCCTTTATGCTCAACACAAAATTTACCTAGCCTGGATTTAAAATGTGTCTCATTACACAGGCAGCATCCTTTTCCTTCAGTGCTTCCCTTTTAACATGCAAGATTTGCAATTCTAATCGTATCAAAACCTGACTACTCTTGCTAAAAGGGAAAAAAAGGGGATAAATAAATGCAAAAAAATAATCTTACAATAAAGACTGTCTGGGGTTTTAATCTTCCCTGACAGGCTTTTTTTGTATGTACACACTGGTAGCACATGTGTTCCCGTTGGTGGCTGTAGGGACTCGGAGCTGTGGGCCGCACAGCCGGGGGGGCCCTCACCTCCAGGCTGGTGTTGGCATCCCTGCCGAGGGAAGGAGCCACGGCCGGGCTTCGGGATCACCCGAGCCATGGCAGAACAGCAGCCTCTGTGCTGGGGCTGCCTGGGAAGATGCTGAGCACCGTTGTGGGTGGACAGGGAGGATGCAGGCGGTGTCCGGGCAGCCCTGCCTGGGGGCAACGTCACTGCCCTCCGGAGGTGTGTGGCACGGCGGGCAGGCTTTGCTATTACCTGTGTGAGCGCTGTGATTTGTGTCCTGCCAGTTCCCTTCCTGAGAGCTTGAGAGGAGGAATGCCCAACCCGCTGAAATGCTGTCACTTCCTACCTGCAGAAACTGAGCAACTAATTTATGTCAAAGAAAGGAAAGAAGCTTTACGGCAAATAATCTGGAGGGATAGCAGAAAGCCAGGAGCAACACCTCACCCCTCTCCCCTTTCCCTCCCTACCCCTTCTCCCAGCCAGGGAGCAACCCAGGCTGTCCCCATCCTCTGCACACAGCCATTCTGGGAGGCCTGGGCGAGACTTAAGCCCCCAAGGGGGTCTTTGCACCCATTTTCAGGGAGAGCCCCCTGCAGAGGTCCTGGCTGAAATTGCATCCCAGGGACTGAACTGCTATCCCTGCTTCCAGAGAAGAAATGGAAATAGGGAGAAATAACAAGCTTTTCCTAAAAAAGATCTGGATAATTCCGATTTGAGTCCTGCTCTGCCACAGATCTGTGTGTTTACCCTTCCCCAGCATCCCTCTACTCGTGGGGAAGGAAAGCATCCTTCTCCCTGCCCAGGTCCTCAGCACCCCCCCTGCCCACAGCACCCTCCTGGCATGGGGCATCTCTTGCTCTGGCAGAAAACTGCCACTGCCACTGCTACCACAGGCACTGGCAAATGCCACAAACCTTACAGAGCAGCAGACCCTGCCAGGTCGGGATATTGAGCACACCCAAACAGTCAGGAGTTGGAAACCCAGGCTCTGCAGCCACCATCTGCTCGCCTGGGAGAACAGGCTCCGCTCCCCGTACCGAATTCCCACAGCTCTGTTTCCAGTGCCGAACACCCCTGATCCATACCCTGAGCAGAGCTGGCCGCAGCCCCCCCGGAGTGCCCGCAGCCGGGACGGTGCAGCCCGCAGCCAGGCCCAGCGCCGGTGCTCCCGGCACCAAAATGCCAGATGAGCCCCGGACAGATTTATTTCCAAATCCTGACTCAATCACGGTATTGGATTTGTAATCACAGGCTCCAATTTTAGTGGAATAAATATACTAACAAAACTAATAGTTTGTTAGCTGCAAGGTAGGGACAATCAAAGTGTCTGAAGTGAAATACATGGCTCCTCAGGAGAAACCCCTACATGATAAAGACATTTAGAGTTTTATTTTTTTAAATAAATATATAGTGCGGTGTCAAGCTGTTTCCAGCTTGTTTCTGAGCTTGCGCTGCGTGTGTGTGCGCACCCGGTGGGGAGGGAGGGTTTGGAAAGTTCACCGGCGTGTAACTGTCTCCAGCCACTGCACGAGCTGCACCGGGAGAGGACATAAACCAAAATGACTCCGCAGGAACCCAGAGGAGAAGCAGGAACTGTTTGGTGGAGAATTATAGCTATGGGTGAAATTAGATGTACTCAGAGCCCCAAGGCTGAGAGAAATAAAAAGCATTTTAAATGGAGTGTAGAATTCATATTCCTCAGTCACTTCCAATAAATAAATCCTTGACAATTTTTTCTGTAAACAGTGGTTACACTTTGCTCTATTGTCTCCATGTTGCCTATTCCAGATGGGAATGTGGGCTCTCTGCCCCAGCCAGGACCCGCTCGCCCACTGCAGCCCGGGGCAGAGCAGTGGAGGGCTGGCAGGCTCTGCACCAAGCCTGTGGGCCGGCTACCACAGGGGCTGGGGGGCTCAGCGTGCAGGTTGTGGCATCAGGCACCCAGCTCCCACTGTGACCCACGTGTTTCAAGCGCCCCTTAAAGCTGGACTCGCCGTGACCTCCCCTTTCCCTTTGCATCCCTGACACTGCTGGGCAGTGGACCTGCCTGGACCTCCTTCATGTCTTGGAGCAATTCTGCTGCAGCAGCTGCCCCAATGGGGCACCCCTGGCAGGCGGCAGGGAGGGTGCCCAGCTCTGGTGCTGTGCCCCACGGCATCGCTGGCTGCAGCACAGCCACCCCAGGACAGTGGGCTCGGCCAGCAGCGCCCTGTCCTCCTCAAGCAGGGAAAATCAGGAGAGCCGTGCCTCTGGCCATGCACGATCCTTCTGTTTCCTTCACTGGCACAGCACCGTCACTGGATGGGACCCTTGGCACTTCCCGTGACCTCTCTGGTCAGCTGGTCCGTGGGATCCTACAGAGCTTCCCTGTAGCAGGAGCACCAGAAAGCCCCCCTGGTTGGTTATGAGGCAGCACATGCTGCAAGGCCCCTCTCTCTGGCTGTTCAAATTTCCATTTCATGAACAAATGAAGCATTTTATACTTTATGACTTCCCCACGATGGCAGTCATCCCATTTCACCTGTCTGGGACAAGAGATGATGGAGGGAAATGAGAGCACCGGGCTATTGGCAGCCGGCGCTAAGCACGCAGGAGGACACTTTCACATTCACTTAACTTGCATCTTTTATTAAGAGGAATAATAACTCTTAGGGCAGTAATAATGGGTCTTCTCCATGGGGCTGTCAAGAGAGGAGACAAGCTGGGCACACCAGTGCACGGGATGGGGTGTCCAGATGTGGGTTTAGCTGCTGCTGAACCCCTCGTGCGCACTGGTGCAGTGTGGGGAGAGAGCTGTGCG
>VWZY01007452.1:209571-276271 GCA_013399075.1 Chloroceryle aenea | reverse complement strand
TTGTTTGTTTGTTTTTAATGCAGTCAGAGGTTGACCCTTTCCAAATTTCCCAAGTGGCACCTTGGCAATTGAGCAATGCTCAGCTCAGCACCTCAGCCAAGGCTGTGTGGTGCTTCGGGTGGTCACAAAGCAGCATCCTCAGCAGCCTCATTTGCAAACNGATTTGTAAACTGAAGAAACATATAGAGGTTAGAAAAAAAGTAAACTGCATGCATGGGATCATCCCATAGTCAGGACACGTTCTGTACCACAAAAATCTCCAAACACCCTCCCTGTAGGAGGACCTCTCGTCCTTGTGCTGCCTGGAGTCTTTTAAGCAGCGTCCCCTGAGCGAGACCAGCCTGAACAAGACACATCTCACCAAGGCACTGGACCAGCATCCTCCCAAGCTGCAGTGCAGGAAGGAAAGGTTTCTCCTTTGTGAACTTACTGGGGCCTGAGCACACACGTACCTGAGGAGCTGCCCACGGTGTGGGAAGTTGGGAAGGACATGGGTGTTCTGCAGCAGAACAGGCTCCGACTGCAGAACTCAGCTGAGGAAGTCCCTCAAAGGAAACCCCATCCACTAACACCAAATGCATGAGGAACTAAGGAGCTGTTCACTGCGTGTACAGAAAGGAACAAAGAGGCTGAAACCCTTGGAAGCCACTAACTGTGCAGACTCCAGCAAAGAGAAGAGACACTTCTCTGTCATCAGCCCAAGCACGAAAGGTCAGTTTGGGCTTGCTAGAAACCACTTCTCATGGTTGCTTTGCTCAGAGAAGCAGCGTTGTCTCCCCTCAAGCACCAGCTTGACAAGCTGCTCCTTCTGCTCCCCACTCATCTCACAGCAACTCCGAAGTGTGGCCATCGCCTCTCCTCCTTCGCACTGCTAATCCGTTTGCCTTCTTGTCACCTCTGCTGACAGTCCTCCAGCTCCTCTCCCCACAGCTCCTGTCCAGGACATTCTCCCAGGCAGGAAAACATGGAGCAGCCATCCAAATTGAGACAGTGGATGCTCTTCTGCATGCATTCTCAGTCCTAAACCACAGTTTCCGCTTAAATTTACACAGCAGGAGAAAAAACACAGTGAGCATCAGAGCTGGGGAAGAAAGGACAGGCCCATTCCCAGATGTCCCCAGCCTGGCACACGTGATCTTTTTCTTCCACAGCCACCAAAAGCTTTTCTAAAAATCTGACTGCCCGAGTGGAGCCTTACCACGTGGTCCCAGAGTAGCAGCTCAGAAATCACTTCAGGGCAGTTTGTACATTTGCTTGTGCCAAGGGAGCTCCAGGAAACACCACTGGCAGAAGCAGGAGGGGTGTCACAGGCACAAGAAAATAATTTAGCACGGGAACCAAGTCTGCTGGATGGTGCCCCAGGCAGTACGTGGCTCAGTGGGCACTGCTCTGTGCGTACAGACCTGGACAGCCACACTGAGCACCAAACCTGCAGCAAGTACCAGGGATATACTGGCTACCCTGAAATGCCTGTTACAGTATGAAAGGCTTGGCAAAAATTCCCGTGAACAGAAGCAGACTGTTCACAGCTTGGCCAAGGCACCAGTGAAGGGCTTCAGAGCCTTCTGAGCCAGCTATTCCCTGCATTTCTACTCAGACTCTGGAAATCTCCCAGCATGTCTGGCTGTCTGGTAGGTTTCTGAACAACCTGAAATGATTTTATTTTTCCTCTTCCCAATGTCCTCCCCTTTACACAGCATTACATAAGATGACACAAGATATTACTAACAAATTACCTGAAAAACACCACATACCACACTGGTTGGCATCAGCAGAAGATGCCCATCCAAAAGGAAGGGACTGTAGCAGACTCAGACAATGTGCATTTGTCCAGCTTCTGTTTCGTGCATCATGATGCAAGGTCTCACTTTGCATGACCAGGGGATAGGAGCAGTAATTCACTCTGGTGAATCCGGCTTTACTGACAGTCTGTAGCCAGTTCAGGGTCATTCTTGGCTCTGCTCCACAGGAGAGCAGATCTGGATCAAACTGAAAACTGTGAGCTCTGACCAGCAGCTTTACTGAGATAACATTTCAGCCTCAGGGACTTCTGACTGAAGCCTAGGATTCAAAATTTGCTTTCAGTCTCATACCTCTGCTCTGTATTGCTGAAGCTTTGCAGAGAACAAAAGCAGACTATTCTATTCCTATGGTAACATCCACCAAAATAAATCACTTACTGAGAAAGCTTCCAGGCACTACGTGCAAGATTTGTCTTCCATTCCCAGTGCACGAGCTTGTGGTATGTTCACATGGAGCAAATATTCCCAACATACATACAAGAAAAACCTCATTCCATTTGAGTGTTGTTTCAAATGATGGAGCTTTGCCCAGCATTTGGCTTACAACTGACCAGGGCCACAGTCTCTGGCTCACCGGCAATGCACCCTTTGAAGGGTTACAGCCCAACAGGTGAAGGGCTAGCTGGAGAACGGACAAGAGTCCAGCAGCATTCCTTCCTTCTGACTGCTGCCCTGACTGTAAATCCCCCCTTGACTAATGATGCACATCAGTGCAACAACCTGCACATCTGGATTCACACCATCTAGGCCTGTAAAGCATTTCTAGCTGCCTGCTTGCATCAGCCATTATTTATCAGCTGATATTTAGTGAAAATACACAGGGGAAAAAAAGGGATTCTGTGAAACAAGGAGAAATATGCCCCCCACTTCCCCATCACTAACACCCAGAGCCCCACACTGTCACACGAATACCAGATGAGCAAGAGGCAAGATCAGTGCAAAGTGAGTAGCACAGAGATAGCTGGAAGCAGACCTCCATCTGGACAGCATCTGGCAAGGAGAGACCTGCCCTCTCTGCAGCATCAGACAGGAGCTGGTGACCTTGTCCAGCCTAAACGGGTGCTAGGGAAAGCAGAGATGTGCACAAATCCCAGCAGACTCGGTCAAGCTTTGCTGATGGAAGATGCATGCCTTGGATCTAGGTTTCTAAGTTTTAACATTTTGGGGTGAATAGAAAAGAAGGTTGTTAGCCTTTTTTTTTTTTTTTTCCCTCCTTTTAAAGCAGCAGGTTTTCTGTCAAGAGTTTTTAATATATTTATTTGAAAACAAGGTTTTGTGAAAGAGTACACTAAATAGCATATATCTGTTCTTCAGCCATAAACCACGGACTATCAGCTTTAGCTCAGCACAGGTTGGGGCTGCATGCACTGAACGGCAGATCTCAAGAGGAAGGTCTTCATGTCTTTCTGATATCAAGCATAGTGTCTTCTTTAGAGGACATGATCCTGGAGGAGGTGGAGAGAGAAACATATTTAATTAAGGCTTCTTGTGGTGGTCCCACACACTCACCCGAGCCCGCTACTGACGCAGCATTTACAGTTTTTAGCAAGGAGTTTATTTTCCTGCCCATCCACTAATTCAAGTGCATAATCTTTGCTCTTGGGAGCACTGGGACATGCCAGCCCATATTTGGAAATAAAGTAACTGGGTTCCTGCCTCTCAGTGAGAAACTTGCACATCAGTTTGGGCACTTAAACCAAGAAACCTGAGAACAGCCTCAGTCATTGCCTGGAACAGATCTACAAGTATCGTAGAGCAGGAGTTCTTTTTCAACCAGTCTGGCCACAATGAAGTCAAGTAGATGACAGCTTTGTTAAATAAACCACCTGCCCCTCTGGGACCTCTTTCATGAGCAGATTATTCCCAGCTCAGCTGCTGCCAGTGACCCCATGCACCGTTCTAACTGCCCCGTGAGGCTCTGCTCTAGAGTAGCCAAGCCTGGGAGATACCAGATCCAGTGTGACTGCATCAGATCTTCTGCATCCAGTCAGGCCTGATGCAGAAGAGTGTACTTCTCTTTTATTGTTGTCAAACTCTTCCCATCAGGACAGAGCATGTTTCTGAATCTGGTGCAGAAGCCATCAAAGAGCTAGAACAAGAGTGCTGGGTGATGGTAACTGCTTCAGTTGATTCAAAGAGGCTCTTCCTTCTTTGGGATTAATAAAGGTGACTCTGCACACTACACTGTACCTTAGGTCTTAATCATCAATGTATTCGAAGGGCTCTGGTGGTTCAGGTTCTTGCTCCTCTTCCTCAATCTTCGGACCGTGAGCTGCCACAGGTTCAACCAGCTCCTCCATATCCTCACTGGTGTCCTTCAGAATGATGATGCCTCCAATGGAAAGCTGAAAGACAAGTGCAGTGAGCATTAGAGGTGCTTCATTCTGCCTCGTGGTAGAGTGTTTGTGGCCACAGCACCTATCCTAGGCCATACAAGATACTTCAGCGGGAATGAGTTTCAGAGAATAAAACATCTGACACTCACCCAGATCCCTGCCAGATAAGGGGACAGAACAGACAGAGCCTCTCCAGGCTACCTTTTTTATTTCCACTATCTCTCAATTCGATAGAAAATGGCATCTGGAGTCACAGCTTTACCTCAGTCCCAGTCTGGGGCTTTCCACATGAAAACTAATTGAACAATAATTGCTTTATAAGGCTCATCTTTTCAGGGCAACAAAGCTTAGTGAAGCCTGTCTGCGTAGCCACCTCCCAGGAGGCTATCTGCAACAGAGACTAATCTGATCACAGGCTTCCACCAACTCAGGAATCCTATTAGCAGAACCTCATAAAAACAAAAGGGAATTAATTACAAAGATACAACCAAACTGAAGCACACCATACCCAGGACTGAAACACAAGGTGAGAAGAGGCAGTGCTGTGTCACGCCTGGCTGGGATCAGGGCTTTGACCACAGCAGGATCCCAGGCTGTGAAGAGCATTTCAGAGGAGGATTTTACTCTGGTATTCCCCAAAGCAAAGCAAGGTCCAGAACAGCTCTGTTTTGAGAGCCTCCTTGGTTACATACCCTAATCTCAGCAAAAAACTGCACTGTTCGGTTCTCTTCCAAACTCTTTACGGGGGGTTTAAGGAAGGAAACTGTGCTCCCCTCACCAAGGACATGGCTTCTTTTGCAACTGAAGCAAACAGCTACGTATGTCCACATTTCAGCTGCATGAGTGAATGCTTACTGGACCACATCAAATGATCTTCCCAATCCAAATACCAGTTCTTTTTAAAGGGTAGAAACTAAAAAAATCCCTCCCTAGCTTTGCTGAAGTAAATGTTTCAAAAGGGGACAATGCAGAGAGAATTCCAATGTGTTGATGAAATTCCAAGAAATCCATTTATTAAAAACATAACTATTTTCCTGGAAAAAAATATTGCTTCTTCTGAACACCATTTTCCCATGCATAATCCTGCAAAAGGGCAAGTCAAAGGTATTATTTCTTGAACAAAATCAAGGCCAGAAGAATTTTACTCAGGAGATGAGAAGTAGGCTTATTAGCTTTGCAATATATTCAAACATCTCACAGACAAGTTAGTTACCCCTTGGGCTTAACACTAAAACATATTTTTTCATTCTCCCTCTGAAAATCACATACTATCTCTTCTTGATGCTGATAGGAGAGGAAGGCACTTTTCGAAGGTCAGATTAAACAGATTTCCTTTTCAGTTACATGAAAACCCCTCTATTTAGGTACAATATAAATCCCATTGCAGGATAAAAAGCTCCTAACGTATTTTACTGCTTTGACAATGACCCTGTACAACTGCTCATCCCCCTGTAGAGATCATGGCTCAGTCTCTCTGTCCCCAGCAATGTCTTTAATACACAGAGTATGTATGTTTGGCTTCCATGTTGCAGGGTTTGACGTTATACAGATGAAAGAAAAATAAGCAGCATTAGCATGGTGAAAAGGTTTGCAGCAGCTCTGGCTTTCCAACTAAAACTGCATGTGATAGTTTGGAGAGAGGGTCACTAAAAGCAATCATGACTACAGTGAAGTTGTGATAGAGCCTGGAGCAGGCTGCCCAGAAAGGTTGTGGCGTCTCCTTCTCTGGAGACTTTCATGACCCCCCTGGATCTGCTCCTATGTGGCCTGCCCTGGATGATCCTGTGCTGGCAGAGGGGTTGGACTTGATCTCTGGAGGTCCCTTCCAACCCCTACTATTCTATGATTCTCCATGTAGCAAGTCTCTCTAACACAGTACAGTGGTGCACCAGCTGTGAGCAGCATTCTGATGTACACACAGAACCTCTGTGTTCTTATGCACAAGGCCAGAACCAGGGACGCCCCGTTAAGCACTCAGACTAGGAAGGTGACACTTACTGGTTTGAAAGGCTGGTATCGGCAGCTCTCTGTCATAGTGAGAACTTTGAGCTGAGCAGGCATGACTCTGGCTGGGTTGTCCAGAAGCTGGAAGTTGGGTTCAGGCTCTTTTTTCTTTTCTTTTTCATCCTTCTTTTCAGTCTCATCCTGCAGAGGTGGAGGAGAATATCAGTATGATTGTAAGAGTGTTCTCTAGCCCTCTCACAGTGCAGAAGGGTAAGGTACAACCAGGCAGCAATTCCAGAGTGTGATGAGAAACAGTTCTGCCAAGGAAACAAGGTAACATGTATTTATCAGCTGGCTAAGGCAATGCCAGCACGGATTTAAGTGCTCTCATCAAGGTGATACCTCACTCTCAGCAGCAGGTGAAACTAAGCTCAACAAGAAGCAGTGGAATAGTTTACCTCCGGCTTCCCTTTCTAATATTTTTGCAAACTTATCCACCACTTTTTGTTCACGACTGAAGCTTCTTTAATATTGTTACTGTGCACACAAAAAGTGCCAAAAGCTGCTCCTGTATTTTTGCAGCTCTAAAGCTGTCACTGCTACACCACACTACTGGTCACTCTCTGGGGACCTGCAGCTAAGCCCTTCTTTACCAATGAGTCTGCACTTGGAGGCCAACACCTCAGAAGGAAAAAAACCACAGCATCATTTACATACTTTAGAATATGGATCACATTTTCCCTCTTTTAAACATCTGAGTTTAAAAAAAAAAAAAAAAAAACAAAAAACCCAAAACTGCAANNAAAAAGTAAAAAAAAAAAAAAAAAAAACAAAAAACCCAAGACTGCAGAAAAGATGGAAACAGCCAATAGGAAACGATCAGGAAAACACCATCAAATGCACGGCACGTCCTGTAATAGCAGATGGAACTTTCTCTGGCACAGCAACTGCTTCTTGCTGTGCAGGTCCCTTGGAAGCTATGGATTACTGGTCATATAACAAGCATAAGAGAAAAACAGGAAAGCAATTATACCTCTAAAGCATTAGGACAATGGCAAAACACTTGACTCAAACACAGCAGGTGGCAGCAAGCTCCCTTTTTACTATCCTGTTATTCTGCTGAATTCAGCCAAGAAAACTTGTGAAGTTCAGACTTGTGAAGCATACACAGAGACAGAACCCGTGAATGCCTTCTAGCATACTGTTTCCTCTCAACACCTGTACTTAGCTGTAAGTTGTAGCAATCTGAGAAGAAACAAGCATCTGTTCAGCCTATTCTGCTTAGTGTACAGTGCTGTGAGAATTGTTCAAAGAAAAAGCACTGTTTGGTGACAAGAAAAGTGATAAAGGAGCAACAGGACAAAATCTGAGAGATTCTACCTTGCAGGCACGAGATGATTCATTTTCTAGGCCCCCTATATGAAGTTCAGTGCCTATTGAATGGTCTTATTTAAGGAGGTTTCAGAAGGTTATTTTACACATATACCCTTGATCTTAGTCATGCTCCCTTCACATACCATTTGTGTGTTTATTTTTAAAATTAGAGGTCAAAAATTCTGTGACCACGTTGCTTTTCCCATATAAAGAAGAATCAGAAAGGTTTCTACTGAGCTTGTCAGCATAACTCATTTTCATCTTACAGTTGTTCTTGGCATATTTGCATCTGTTAGCAGAGCACAAAAGGAAGGGTCCTTTGTTAGGGTACAGCAAGAATTTTAGCTGCCAAATGTTTTCTAAATTACAGCAACCGCCAAGAACTCATTATCCAGCCATTTTTCTACCCCTCAGCTTGCTCCAGGATGACACATTATTCACAGATGATGATGAATAGTTCCATTGTCAGGTCTACGAGCTGAAAGAAATCAGAGGACCAAAGCAATCACCATATCTACTGAGCAGTGTATGGATTGTGCACTCAAAGCTCAACTGAACCTGAGGTGGGTGTGAATAAACATTTGGATCTTGATAAGATGGGCAAAGCACATAAGAAATTGTTGCCCAAAAGGTGAACGTTTCAGAATGTGGGGTTAGGGATGTGCAAAACCAGAAGGTTTAAGCTCTTTTGTGCTCTTAACTCAATTAGACACCATCAAACAACTGCTACAACACTGAATTATTTTTAAGAGGTCAGAGGTACCAAGGACATGAAGTTATTAAAGGTTTTTCCACATTAATAAGAAAAGTAGATGGATAAGAGATAAAATTCCCCTGGTCTAGAAACAGCAGGCTATGACACAATGCACGAAAGGTTCATTCAGTTAAAGGGACATAATTTGTCAAAATCAGCTTCTGCTTTAACAGAAGTCGGCTACTTAACAATATTGAGGCAGTTTTATTTTTCATAAATAATGGATTGATACCACCTCCTGCCTTTAACAGCACACACACAGGGAATGAAAACAGTAAGCAGCGTGTGCAGGACACTGAAATGTGTGTTAATGCTTTGCTCAGAACTAACACAGGTAGCGAGGGGTACATTAAGTGTATGTCAGCTTTCATGATACAGCTCCCATGGTTTTAAGGGAGGGAAGAAGACATTGAAAGTCTCAATGTTTGCACCCACCACTTCCATCTTCTCTTCTTCCTTCTTCTCTTTCTCCTTCTCCTTTTCCTTCTTCTTGGCTTTTGCAGTGATGGACAGCACCGCAGTGGAAACCTGTGTATGCCAACAGAGGAGGCATTCAGTGTGGCTGCAACACCCTACACCGTGCTCCAGCTCCCCGGGGCAGGGGAACAAAGGGGAATCAGCATTAGGTCAGTTCTCAGTGCAGGTGTCAGTAAGATCAATTCCACTTCCACCCGCTGCCCTATTTAAGAGACAAATACACCGTCATCAAAGCAAATAAATGGGGGACAAAAACCATGCCATGAAGGCAGACTGGGTCCAGCCACATGTGCAGGAGAGCAAACTTCCTAATTTATACATTAATCATTACTGTCTAGGTCTTTATATGAGAGGCTTCTTTATTTAACAGATCAACAAATTCTTGTTACAGGAAAACTCAAGGTAAGGAAATGTTTATAGTATTTGCCATCTTTAGAATGGCCTACAGCTGTTCCACTGTCCAAACCAGACAGCTGTGTTTCTCACTGATCTAAAGAAGTGGAAATGCAAAATGCCCTATGGATGGGCCCTCGGGAGGCTTGGGCACTCCCAAGACAGAAAGTACCCAAAAGCAACACTCAAATACAAGAATTCAGCACATGTCCCTTCCAGCGAGCACATCCCTCTATCCACAGCAACTGCCTCTCTAAGGCAGTAGCTGCCTGAGAGGGACAGGGAGCAACCACATTTGTCACACTGCTGCTGAGGCTTTCTAGGCTAAGTGTGGGCTCTTGGCACATTTTACATTTGGCCAGGGAAGTTTAAAAGAGAAAGGATTTGTCCAGTTCCCATCCCATTCCAATAGCAAGAAAGCAGCTATGAGCAGTGAGCTTTGCCTTTCATCAGAGTTCAGCTCTGGGTTCCTTGGCGGCTCAGAGATCTGTTCTGTTCAGCATTCAATTCTGGCAAAATGCTGTACAGTTTTCACGCGATGCGATTCATCAGCTTGACGTGCCTGAGATCTCCTCCGCTGCAACTGCTCCCTAAGGGCTGCTCTGCCCACTGCTGTGGACTGCTCAACAGCTTCCACCATCCTGCGCCAGGAGACAAACTGCTTCCCCTACTGTCCTGCTTGTCATCCCGCGGGTCTCATCTCCTCCTTTTCAATACCTGGGTGCTCTCAGTTCCACTCTTACCTCTGTGCAATCCCTGGGCCTGACAGCTGTTATTGTAACATGTGGGCCACTGCCCTGAGACCAGGTACACTTCTGGCATCCCACAGGGGACTGTTTGAGAAGCGTCCCATCTAATATTCTCAATATTCGTATTGCAGTAGCACTTTGGAGCCCAAGGCATGGACAAGGACCCTGCTGTGCTAGGTGCTGTGCAAAGATGATCACACACATACAGATCAGCAGGGCGTGGAAAGCAGTTGTTTTAATCAATGCTTCTCCTTGACCACTGGAGACAAGGGAGGTCCCAGCAACTCAGTAGCACAGCGATTGTATGCCATGATCAGCAACAATCCCAGGCACAGCAGGAAAAAATATCTAGAATTCTCTTTCAGAGACAACTGTGTCCGCCAGTTTTTCCTTCGCTCTTTCGATTCCCTGTTAGTGCCACCAAAGTCAATGTTTACACTAGAAGGGAGAAGGGGTTTAGTCTTTACAACGCAGATGGCCATAGCCCAAATACCTTTTCTTTCTCCTTTTCCTTTGGTACCTCGAGAGGTGGGGGGTAGGCAAATGTGGACGGCTTACAGTTGGACTTGTACTGGACTTTTGGCATCTAAGACAAACAGTTAAAAAAATTGTTAGAGACAAGAAAACCAGAGGAAAAAAATCCACAGCACAATAATTACTTTAGCTTCATTTTCCTTCCAGCAGAGACAAACACAGATCCTCTAAAGAATACAAGCTTCCCCTTCTCCCCCTCCGGAAGCTGAGAAGCTGTTATCAGTGGCAACAGTTCAACTAGAACAATGTTATTTAATTATTCTATAATTCGACTCTGGCAAGCTCTCCCAGCTTTCTCCATACGCTCCACACTATTCACACCATGCTTTGCTTTCATTGTTCCGAAGCTTTGTGGTTCTGATGTTGCTGCTGTGCCTCCTCACATTCACACAAAGCGGCTGTAAGGCCGAAGTGAAGATCTGCTCTGTCAATGCACACAAGGGCAAATCAAGCCCTGCCTGACATTCACCTCTTACAAAAGGCCAGTACAATTTGGGGGGAGGTTACCAGTGTCACCTATTACTTGCAAGAGTAGGAATTCACGTTCAAACTCAATTCTTAAACCAAATTCATTTCTGCAGTAGCTCAACTCTCTTCCTTTACAACACATCATGGAGTAACAACAGGACGGGATTGCTCTGAGGAAGCAAGGTGGGTGTGGTGCAGCCCATGCCATACATCCAGCTGTGGATGGCTTTAGTGTGCAAGCCAAGTTACACAACAGAACTTCACCTACAGGTGTCTGGGCTCTTTGGAAGCTCTGAGGGATGTGGAATAGGAGTCAAAATGTGCTGAGCCTATCACAGCTGCAGAGGTGACAGGACAAAGTGAAGGAANAGGCATTTTCAGGCAAACCTCTCTTTCGAGCTGTCTGTAGATTGACTCGATGCTCAGCCTGAGACGGGAAGGAAGAGCAACCTAGAGCCATAAGGTTTTGGTCCAGGAGCTGCAGTCCAGCAAGCTGGCTCCCAGTCCTGTGCAAGCTCTGTGCTTACAGAACAAGCCTGCAGCAATGACAGGAGGGGGCTGCACATCCCCTGCACTGCCACATTCAGAAACTTTTTTGTGCTCAGTTCTTCAGCACAGGAGACCCAGCGTGGTATATAGCTTGCAGGGGCCATACCCCAGCTGATCAGCTGGAGGAATGGATGCATAAGAGAAGTGCAGTACCCATGACTGCTTGGTTTAATGTTTACTCCCCAAGGAATCCAAACAAATCCTGTCTTCCCACTGCTAGCTTTCCTAGGGGAGAATATCACATAATGTATTAGGGAGGGCAGGGGGGAGAAAGATCCTTAAAAAAAATGAAAACAAAACCAACAAACAAACAACCCGTGACCTTTTGGAGTGATAATGAGGTGGTGTCTGCCCACATACTGACTAGAGTTCCTGTCTTTGTAAGCTGCTTTGAAGTAAAGGCGTTGAAGTCTGCTCTCTACATTTTTCTTGTTCCTCTTCCCACCACCAGCTCTGCAATTTAGACCCGCTGTTCAGGCTTCTTTCAGTTAGCACCTTTTCTGGTACAAACAAGCTGGAAACATGCAAAGAAAACCAACAAATCCATGCACACCCCTCCCAGACCACCTGAGTCGTCCAAGCAGCTCTCCACCTCTTCTCCTCTCCGCTCCTTTCGTACCTTAAGATCCTTGTTAAGGCCGATGACGCAGGTTGGGGTGAAAGCCAGCGACAGGAAGTGAGACAGGGGGAACCAGAACCAGAACTGGGTGAAGACCAGGACCCCCACCACAGAAGGCATGTGAGTATGTCCTGTCCTCGACTGCAGTGAAATTGTTACATTATGGCCCCCTGTAAGGAATCATAAATGAAGTAAATAAAAAAATGCATTCCTGGATACTCCAGAGAGACACCTGAGCAACACATCCCTAAAAGAGCTGCTGTGAAGGGGGCTACACAGAGAAAGCCAGGCCTTGGTGCTGTCAGCTTTCTCCTCTGGAACACCTCCCTCCTTCCCTGTGATCTCACCTCACACAGTAACAGCCAGGCAGTGTTAACAACCAAACTGCTCTGTCTGCTGGATAGTACCCAAACTCCTCAATGAGCACAGCCCTTCCATGCTCATTTTGCCAGGAAATGGGTTAAACAAAGGTACAAGGCAGAAGGCAGGGAGAAGTGGAGGTGGGGAAGATAAACCTTTGCCATTAGTAGTTTTAAACCAGCATATAGATGATCCGCAAGACAAGACTCACAAAGAGAGCCGTGCACAGAAAGCAGTATATACAGAAATTCTTCCTTCCGTGGCTGCTTCCATGAACTGTTTTTTTCCGAAGAAATATGCCTAGGTTTTTATCCTACACCATCTCAGCAGAAAAAAATGTAAACAGCAGCAACTTCACAAGTTGCTTCTAGAGGTTATCAATCTAAGCAGCAAAGAGACAAGCTCCTGCAGTCTCTGCAGCAAAATTACATCTCTGCCAGACAACCAAGTCTTAGCTTTGTACTTGCAAGGCAGAGACCAAAACAATTCTGTATGTTGATGTAGTGCAGAAACAGCCAGTTAGAAACTAAACTGAAAGATTGGGCTTGCAGACAAAGTGACAAAAGTGTTAATCTGATCTTCAGTGTTCTGATGAACACAGTAAATTGAGTTGAAAAAGGCACCAGACAAATCCATTACTGCTGGCAAGACCAGCTGCAGGGAGGTTAGCTTTCTTAAAATGCAGACACCTACTCATTGCAAACTTGGGGCATTTCATAGCTGAAAATCTCCAACTGCAGTGGTATTCCCCTGTCTCACACAAACAGCCACCTTGACAGGGCCAGGCTGCAATGGAGCTGTCTCAGTTTTAAAGATAAGCAAAATTAATTTTTGCTGCCCAAACTAACGGAAGCCCTGAATGACAGAGTAATCCCATCTTAGCTCTCCGTCAGGAGATGCAGTGGATGATGGAGGATTCCCATACCCTCCTGCAGGATGCTCTGCATACACACTGTCTCCTTGCTCTTTCTTTTGTTGCAGCAATAGATCTCCTGATGTTTGACTTGAGAACTCCTTCCAGCTGCCTTGCTGAAGAAAGGCAATGACACGGGCTCGTCTTTTACTACTGCTATCTCTGTTCTGTTTGTCATTAGTTTCTCCAACACCAATCTCTCACCCTCACCACAGCATTAAGTAGGGACTGCCTGAGGCCCTGTGCTATCCCTGAACACGACAAACACTGCACACTTAAATTTCTGGTTTTCTCCTCCATCTTTACTTGGAATTTTTCTTCATTGTGTAAAGGCCAGGTCTGTAGTCTGAAGATATTCTCAGTCAAGCAGCCCAGTGAATGGTGAGCAAGCAGCTTAATTAGACTATCAAAATTCTAGACTTCAATTTTCAGAATTTATTTTAACCTTTAGAATTCTATTATCCAATCTCTGGAATTTCCTGGATGAGTAACAGATTTCATATTCAAAAGATGCTGTCATGCTACTTCTTTCTGCTGTTTTACACCCACACACAGCCCACCCTCACTCCCAGGGTTTTGCAAGGAGCAGGAAAGGTGGGGAGACATGATTGCACAACTGTCATTTATCTTCATGATTAAGTATCAGCCCTGAGAGCCTGGAAGGAAGCACTTCCCAGATCTCTGGCTGGATGGATGAAAGCTGTGAGATGATGCCTGGAAAAAAAATGCAAAAAACGCAAGAAAAAATTTTAGGGCTCCTTGGGTAGTTCTGTAAGAACTCAGCAGTGCCACTGTGACAAGGTTTGCTGGAATTAAAGTGTTCTAAAGGCTATGGGGATTTGCTGGCTCAAGTTTAATGTCAGTTAACAAGAGGAAGAATGAAGCAAGGAGATGCAGATGACTTATGTACTCTGATGAACTCTGTCTTGGCATGGACATGGTGGCTCTTGGTAGTACTCTGGCAGTGTAGCCCAAGACAACACACCAGTCACTAGATAAAGATGCTCTGTGGGTCTTGGAAATTAAGTTTCCAACCCTGTCCTAGGCAGCATCCCTTTTCCAAGCAACATCACACTGTTTCTTTATCAGCAAAGACTTACAATCCGCTTCATCTAGATGGTGAATGAAGACAACCTGAACTGTTAGCAGCAGCAAAGAAAAGTCAAAACCTCACAGGATGAGCTATCAAAACCCCGGCAGAGTTGATTTCAGCATGTGCCAGTAAAACACAAAGTAATTCTAATCTAATGGACAAAAACAATAGCACAAGATAATGGCTTTTTTTTTTTTTTTTTCCTAACAACCAGAAAGTTAAGAGTCAGCTTTCCATGAAGAGCTCATCACCAGGCAGGAGAAAGGTAGGAAAACAGTAGCATCAAGTTCAAGCCATGGAAGAGCAGACCTTATACATCAAAGTTTATTTTTTTGTGCTGAAGTCTTTAATATGCTCCCAAGGTATCCTGCTCCTTCTGTGAAACCACCAGTCTAGTGACTGCCTCATCGGTAGGGAAAACCCCACCTCCAGTGCATCGTGTCCCAGTCGCACACTGGAAATCTTGCACTTTTAATCAAAGTCTGTCTTTGGAAGAGAATGATACCTTTCTCCTTTCTCCTTCCTCCACAAAAAAACACCCAACCAAATAAACCCAAACAAACAAAACCCAAAACCAAAGAAATAGCAAACAAACAAACAAACAAAAACCAAAATCAACCCACAAAAAAACCCAACCAACCAAAAAAAACCCCAACAAACTCAAATTGCTCCAACTGTGTGGCAGATGACAAAAAGAACCTTTTCCTCCTGGCAGCGATAATTAAATTCTATAGCTCATTGTTTCAGATAAGCTTTTGTAGTTGTATGGGAGAGATAAAAAGAATTTATTCGTTTAAGAGGCCCTAATGAAAGTGGCAATAGGTTAAGAAAGGGTAGTTCACAGCATTCCCCCAGCTGCTCAGCAAGAAATAAAGAGGTTAAAGTTGGCACAATTCACATATAGCTTATTAAAATTAGATGCTTCTGGCTTCCAAGTCATTATAAAATACTTGAGTGACACAGGAAGCAAATAAAGCTTTAGCTGCATTTTTATGATTTAATCTTAAAGGTTGGAATTCAAAGCAGGTCTGTACTGCTGAGAGAAAAATCTCTGAGCCAGCTGGGCCCGGATTCCCAGCAATACAGTATGAGTATGGGAATGACCAAAATTATTCTAACAGTCTTGTGCCAAAATATTTCTCAGTCTGAGCTCCAGGAGGAGTACCTGGGAGGCAAGGAGGATAAGGTAGCTCCTGTTGCTTTCTTCTCTGAGTAGACTGAGGCACAGAGCACCCTGACTGCCACATACCCACCCGAAAGAGAGCTTTTTAAACACACTTCCATGCAGATAGGTGCAGAGCTGAGTTTCCCCACCACCACATAGCTTACAGATGTAGTAATTTCATACAGACACTGGGTAACCACTGTGTATGGTGCTGTGCCTAAGCCATGCCACAGAGACAAGTGCATGAGAGTCCTTTGCTGATGTGACTTCAGGAGTAACATTGATCTCAGAGTACTGGGAAAAACAGCCACCATGAGGCAAAGGTGAATGGTAAGCACAAAAAACTAGATGGGAGAAACTGTTTGGGCACTTGGGAAGAGGGTGCTATTGACACACATGGCACTGCACAAGTCTTAACTCCAGCAGAAGGAAAAATCCAACACAAAACACTTTTTGTTTACAGAAACCTTCCTTAATAGGCCCCGCTGAAATGCATGAAATGCTCATGCCTTTAGAGAATCCTACCCCTGGCTCAACATTTAGTCACTAACAGTCAGGAGATGATGTTTCTTACACTGTAGGAAAAAAAACCACTGCACTCAGTCTGTAAACTGAGTCTCTTCAAGTAATGCTGATGCAACACCTCTCTTAAAAATCATGAAAGAGGCAAAAACAAGTTATTAAAAATGTCTTTAACACATATATACTTATTTTTTTTTCCTAAATGGTTATGTAAGGTTTTAGCAGAAAGCTAAATATAAGGACTGGATACTACACTGTTTCCAAATTTCTGGAACAGTTGCTTGCTTAGAAAATTAAAGCAGCAATCTATCATACCATAAATCAACATTCATGGTGACAAGATAGACTTCGACCAAAAAGCTCATATTTGTCCAGACTTCTGGACGTGAATTCTGCCCCAATAACTCGTCTGAGTCTCTCCTAACAGAAGCATGCTGACAGAAGCTGTAACTACAAAACAGGGGTTATTTCTTTCATTACCTAAATGACTTGAAATTTAAGATTTCTTGCTACTATTACACAACAGGCATAAAGCCAGCACCTCACCTCCCAGATTAAATTTGCAGTTACAGTTATTATAGCCAAACAAGTTTAAGAAATTTTGACTGCATGAAATGTTTTGGGAATTACCTGCATCTAGAATGCCTTGTGCCAGAATTGCTCCGAACTTTGCCATAACATCATCATGCTTATCATTGATCACTTTGGAATAGAGCTGTCTGAACTGGCTGACCTGGAATAAAGAAAAAACAAGAGAGATTATAAAACTGACAGCATGAGTCAAATATTCTGTGTTTAATGGAATCATATTGGATTTCTGCATCCTAGGATGACATCTGCCTTTTCAACAGCTTTAGTCAGTGGTGTTACAAGTCATCCCACCAGTAATTACCCATATATATATTTCAAAATAGTCAGTCTGGACGTGCGTTTCAACACCACATTTGGCCTTACAGGAATAGCTTGAGAATCTCTGGAGTGTGAATGGAATAAAAGACCAATGGATGAGTTTGCAGCAAGAACTACTATATATGTTCTTAGGCGCGAGACACAGCACTTTATTAAATTTCCTCCAATTCCTCCTGTTGAAAACCTCAAGCCTATTTTGTTTTTCCTGACCAATGTTTCTGCTGTATTGATATTGCCCCCATGATGCGTCACCAGCAAATTTTGCTACTGCACTCTCACCTTTGAACTGAAAATAATTAATGAAAATCATTAATAAAGTAACCGTTTATGCCATGGTATGTTCATCACTGTATCTTAAGTGCACATTAGTAAGGGAAATTGCTAAACCTTTGCTTATATTATTGTCATGCTTCGAACAGCAGCTTCTCCTGTCACTGGTTCACTAAATGTTGAAGAAGCAGAACAGTATCCCATCAAGTAATATCTAAGGCTTTATCACAAATTAATAACTTCTGTCTTAATATATACAGTGGATCAACAACATAACTCAAGTAATTTTTATAGCTGAAAAAGCAGACTAAATAATCCCAACCTGCAACCCAGTCAAAACCTGGGAAGCTGCACCCCATCCACTGCATATCTTTTACACCTTGTCTCTAAATTAATTTTAAGCCAGATATCCACATGACTTTGGTTTTTTTTTTTTTTTCTTCGTACTAGGACTTCACTTGACATGCAAAGGTCTTTTCAAAGAGGCTCCTTCTTGAACAAGCTCCTCCCCACTACTTGTCCACTCTGTTGCTGGTATCCCAAGTCCTCTTCCTATGCCCACAGCCACAGATGAGGGGATAAACTTCCAGCTGAAGGCAGCAGACACAGAGCAGTTCCCAGTATTGCAAATGCAGTTTAAGTTTTCAAGTATGAAACCCTAACACCAGATGACCCCCTGCAGCCACTTTTTGCATCCAAAGAGTATGTGCCTCTCCATGGACACCAGTGACATTTGCTCAGTGACAAGCATCTGAAGAACAGTCCTACCGTTCAGCTGCGGAACACACTCAGGGTCTGCTGTGGGCAAAGTGGCCAAGTTTCATCACCACCACCACTGGGAAGGTACTCTTGCATTCTCCCAGTGCCCAACTGTACCAGTGAAGGAGGCTTAAACACTATGACACTCAGGAGGTCCTTCTGGATGATAAAGCATCTGGCAAATCATTAGTACTCCATCTGTGCAGGACACACTACAGCTACAGAGATGTGCTAAGGGTGGGCAGCACTCAGCACCAGGAGCAGCCTCCAGGCATCACTCCTAACACACGTGTCCTGTCTTGGGGCACCCTGAGGAATCTCAAAGCACTTACAGAAAGAGTTTTCACACTCGTGGGAAAAAAACAACCATTCACACAACTGAGTCAGTGACATGAACTTAATGAAATGAGTAACATTTCATTAAACTGAGATTCATCAAAACAAACCAAAAATATCATAGCAGAATGAAGAGCTGAGGGGATAAAAAAAAACCAAACCAAAACTGCAGGGGTTTCTCAGCAAAACATGAGATCAGATTTCCCCAGTAAAAGCACATCAGAGCCATGGGGTAATCCTGCATCTGCGGTAATGCCAGCAATCAATTTCATCACATTTCATGGGTGAATTTTTGACCAGAGGCAGTAAGAAGTTGAGACTCTGCCTTTAAGAGACTATTTCCAATGTCTGGGATGGAAAGAAGACAGAGACTGCCTCTAAACCACAAGCATTATACCACAATGCTGCTTGGCAGCCCTGCACACTTAGTGAAAACTTCAGATAAAGACCACATCTTTTCTGCAAAATAGTTCTCAATGTATGTTAACTCACCACTTAAACCACAGGTGTCCTACCAGAACATTCTCTGGTCCATACCTTACCTGCCTTTGCTCTTTCAGCCACTAATCCAGCTGTATTACTTATAGATCTGGAGGTATTTATTAAACCTGACAGAGAAAAACCTGTAGCTATTTCATATTTTTTTCAGTCTAAGTCCAACAATTTGTGTGCTAGTATTAGCTCTCTGTTCACCAATATCTCCTTTGCATTAAAAAGTTTTTAGTTACTAGTCCTGGACCCAAAAGGAGATGATTTAAATGTCCTTGCATTTATTAAAGCTAAGAAAAAGGAGGAACATAGATTTTCAGGGCAGCCACACAGGCAAATGTATGGCAAGGAGACACTGCACACACAGTACTGGGTCTATTCTGGATGTAGTGACCAACCACTGGTCTTGCTTCACTCCATTTATGCTTTTTCACACTTTCCTGATTTTTATTTATAAAAGATTACACTGAAGTTTACATCTTCAAAAACAATAGTTTGTTTGTTACACCTGACCTCTTGTACACTGGAAAAACACCTCAGTTTGCATTTGCAACCCAGAACGGGAGCTCATGCAGTGCTGAGGGCAACCGTGTGCAGGAAAGGTGAATCAAAGCCTCCAGATATTAACTGGGGCAGAAGCAACATGTGACACCAATCCTCTGGGTGAGCTGAGTGGCAGGATGGCAGTGCTTCTGTTTAGAGCACAGCATTCCCATAACTCTGGGCTCTGCTTCTGCATTTCGAATATTTATAAAAACAGAGGATGTTGCAAAGCTTGTTGGGTGGACTGGAACCTGGAATTTACACCGCAATCAAATTTTCAGGGAACAAAACCCTGGGTGAAGCAAGACGACAGTCGGCAGAACTGCCAACAGGTACACGGGTGTCTGCAGTCTGACGGGGCAGCACCTGGGACCGCAGAGCAGGACACCTCACTCGGGAGAGGCGAGGCAGTGCCAGCAGGGCTAGCACATCCACCTCCCCTCGTCATGGCATGCTGTCCCTGGGAGCACCCTTTCCCTAAAAAGCCTTCCACAGCTCCTACTCACCTGTACACACACAGGTGAACTACACACCCAGAAGCCACCAGCTGTGGCAGAAGGGCACAGTGCAGGGCACTGAGCTAACCAGGACACTGACAGCTGCAAGGGACCAAGGGACAGAAACCTGACTGCTAAACCTGGAGCAGACTGATTGCCACCTCTCCAGGAGGCAAGGATGGGTCACAGCAGGGAATCAGCTGAGAAGGGGTGTTCAATGAACAGCCACTGAGCAGAAAATAGTCCTTACACCCTCCACTTATACAAAACATTTAGTGCCATATCAAGAGCATTGTGCTTTCAGATAAACTGAAAAATGTCCTGAGCAAGCATGCCCTCCCTTAAGTTTTGCTTTAACATCAGTGGAAGCAAAGCTATTCTTGAAAGGGTGGGAGACCACCCCACCTGACCTTAGGGACCAAGGCAAACCCAGACTGAAGAACTGCCTGGAGCGCACAGTAGGTCTGCGTGCTTCTTCAGGCCGTTCCTATAAAGCAAATGCTTCATAGGAATGGGATTTTTGATCAGATCAGGTCTCAGATGAAAACCCTCCTTGCTGCTGGGGAAAGCCTGCTGTGGCAGTTTAAGCCATAGAGGTTCCAGAAGGTATTATCCTCACATGGAGCCATTGCTCCATCTCTTTGGAGGAAGCAAGAATGGTCCAGACAAAATCTCAGTTCTGCCTTTGCGGCTGGGGTGGGCACTCTGAGAGAATGGAGCAAGATGTCAGCAGACAGTAATTTCTTAAGCTGTTGAAGTAAAATCTGCCCAAGTTTGTCTAATGGCACCCTTTAATCTGCTATTATTTTTCCTTCAAACCACAGCAACAAGCACATCCCAAACAACTGAACAGGTTTATTTAATATGTTATGAAACCCACAAGCTTTGTTTCTTCCTTGAAATCTCCAAGCACTTAAAAATTTTATAGCATTTGGAAATGCTATCAAGCAATTTATTTGAGCAGCTTCCAGAAGGAACACTAAACTGTAGGCAGTGACTCATTTAATCTTTACTAACAATACACACACCCACCCCCCATTCTGATAATTAGTGCTGGCCAAAATGACATGCCACTGATTTCAAATGAAGCCAAATGCAGAACCTTGGAAACACTGAGGAAACAACACAGGCATGAGAATGATACAGCACCATTTCCTACCACAAACCCGAGGGGCTGTCATTTATCAGGTTGTTTACCACTTCTCCCTCCACCAGTCAACACGCATGCACAGGAAGCCCGTGAGATTAAGAGCAAGACTTAATAAAGTCAACTAAAGGAAACGGTGATGTGCATGATGCTTTCTGTAAATGCAAGCACTTAAGAACAAAAGTATTTAGGAATTTGTTTTTAATAAACCAGGTTTTAAACTGTTTTCATGCTCTACCTATGCTCTTCAAAAGGGTAAGGTACTCTGCATATGCTCGCTCTCTTGAAAGAGCACACCGTACGCAGAAGCACTGAATGGCTACAGGTTCCCATGAAGGAACATGAAGGTGCTACTAGAATATTGCAAAAGTCATTCTTGCATCCTGGCAAGACCCAGCATTTCATCTTAATGGGGAAAAAAGACCAATCTGGTCCTGGTTTCTTCACAGCAATTTAAGGATAATAGGCCAAGATGATCAGGGGAGGATAGAGCGAAAGGCTTGACCTTGCTTAGTAGCTTCTCATTTTGCCAAGATGACAGGATATCCTAACACAAAAATAGGAAAAAGTCAGTTTAATTCAAGATGTTAGACTTGTAGCTTGTCTCCAAAATTGCTGTCTTAATTGCCTTGCAGTTCACAAATACATAATGAAGTTGTCATTGATTTCTGTTGCAATGATCTCATCACATCTATAATTTAGGATTCCATTTCATAAAATAAACTTGTTATTGTGCTATATCCTGCACTAATATGGCTCAAATATACCAACAGAAGTCAGGAAGAACCAAGCTGGCTGCACATGGAGGAATTGTGTTTCAACTCAAAAGGGACCAAATCAACTTTACACAAGATTTGGTATCCCTTCTGACACCAAAGCAACTTGCAAGTTCAAGGAACCTCTATATAATGAAAATTGTTAATTTTAATTTAAACCCCTAAAATTATGTTTAAATAAAGAGTGAGCACAACAAAGAGAAAGACAAATGCAAAGGATAGAGAACAGCAAGGGTGAGTCAAGGGCACTCGTCTACCTTGTCTCACAACAAAAATGGTTTCTTTTAAACCAAAACACTTTGATCATTAAGTATCTGTTTGTAGCTGGCATTTCAGCATTGCAACACAGCTCTCAAAACTCTGAAGCTGTTTTATTCCTAAAAAAATTCTATCTATTCAAGGAAGATTCTTTGTTACCATCTTCATCCTAAATTATCACCAGAGAATTTAAAGTCCTTCTAATTCAAGCTTACAAATGAGAAATTTACACAAACCAACCACACCCTCCTCCCCCCCCCAAGAAAAAACACAACCACCCACAACACACAAAAAACAACCACACAACTCAAATTATACAAAGCTGAAAAGTAATGCCAGGAAGGTGGTCAAACCATACATCACAATCTGTATTAAAATCACCGTCTCTCACATGCAAAAGCATCACAAAGTACTGAGCAGCAGTGAGATGATGCTAGGTAAAATTCAGCTTCTGTGACTCCATCAAGACCACGTGTACAGCTTGTGGGAGATGAAATCCATCGTGCTCCTCTCACTAGCTGCTTTTCCAGCAATGCAAACACATACAGTAGGTTAGACACTCTGGCACACAGTGCACTCAGCAATCTAATCAGATCAAAGTATGTTACTACAATCCAAAAAAGGCTAGTTTGAAGTCCACCCTTTTGCATCAGAGTTAAAAAAAATTCTTCTGACTGGCAGAGTGCTCCAAAAAATTTTCCCATGGATAATAAATAACTTAATTGGCAGCATATGCCTCAAATGATTCGTTTTACTTTTGAGCAAGAAAATATGACGGATATAACTAACTTGTGGGGTGTTCAAACCCTAATATTTATATACTCTGTGTTTAGTTCCTAAATTAGCAGAATATTTCAAGGATTATTTATTAGTTTATCATCTGTAGGGGTTTTATTTGTTTGGTTTTTAATAGCTGCCATACTTCCATGACCAGGTAATGAATTGTCTTCTGTATCTACCTTATGTAACACTACACAAATTTTGGCTCAAAGGCTCTGGCAAAAAACTTTTTCATTTCCTCTCCCCAGTTGTGAGCAAGGCACTGAACCCCAGACTACACATCTCATCCTGTATTTGCTAGCCAACTATTTTAATCACCCATTTAAGAAGCCTAGGTATTGCATACCTCTGAAATCAAGATTACCAGGTCTCTTTGGGGAAGAAGATCTGACTTACTACACACCTCAAATAATTTTTATATTTTTACTAGCTGTTTTCCTGTCTGCACTTTTCTTTAGGAGTCTTTCACCTATCATCTCAAAAAGACTGAAATTCAAATAGACAGACTCAGCAAGTCATCCACAACAGGCTTGGGTGCCTGACTGATTGACAGCAGTCTGCAATTCCCATCCCAAAAGGGTGCTATGCAAACTAAAATTAATTTATTCTTATAATGAAAGAAAGCATCATCCTTATTTCTTTCAGGTTGGAAACACAGGCACAGGAGAGCTATACAACTTGACCAACAGTAGAGAAGCAAAGAACAATTAAACCCAACCTCCTATATTGAAGGTTACCATTCCAAGCACCTGATCAAGGAAGAAACAGTAAAAACAAGAAGCAGTTTCTTTCCATAGAAAGATAATTCAATTTTGTATTACAGAGACTTTGTATCTTGAAATACAAGTGGATCCAACAGAAGCCTAGTGTTCTACACTGGCTTATTCAGTTGAACTACAGTTCTGACAATATAAAACAACACTCCCAGATTCTGCTCAGGGAAAACTAACTGGAAATTCGATTTTTTTTTGGTAATGATTCAAAGGAACAATCTGTCCACCAGTAAATCTTCATGTTCCATGACTTGGAAATACCCAAACACCTGTATTTGTAGATTTCCTTCACTGACTCCCAAATAAAATTTTCCACTCAACAAAGAATTAATTTTTTTCTTTCTCCCCATCCAAATGCAGTAAAAAAAGTGTCTGTCTTTATCACAGTTCAATTTCTAACATGACATCAATAAATGCAACTAATATGACAGATAAGTAGCAAAGTCCCAGCTACTGCTCTGCCTCAGCACTCACCAGAGCAGATGAAACATAGGATCCTCAGAGCTTCTATTAATGTAGACTTTTAGTCTGTACAAATGTTTGCATATCATCATCTGTCATATGTTCACAGGGAAAATTGTTTTTAAAAGCTAAACACAGCATGTGCAATCCTTTTTGCCTTCTGAGCAGAAAGAAAAACTCCCATTAAAACCCAAAAACCTGAGCTGTTATAAAGCCAGTATGCCAGTTCTGACAGCAGAAGCTGTTCACTAAGTGTAGGATGGGCTACAAAAGAAGTGGGGCTGTAACAGCACTTGCCTGTGAGGTCACCACATCAAAACTCAGTGTGCAATCATCAAAGACATCTTCTTTACTAAATACTGGTGTTCACAAGTCATGAGCATACAGGCTTCGGTGCATGTTAGAGGAAGACAGCTGCTTTCATACCAACACAAGATCCTTTTAGACCTTTTAAGAAAAGACATTTCTTCATGTATTGCCTAGAACTAAAACACCTCTCGGGCACGTATGGACCAGCGTGTGTCGCTCCCCCATTCCAAGTGCAGGCTCTGATCCCTGCAGCAGCTTCCTGCTGTGCATTCAGCTCTGGCTCTTTACAAGGCATGTAGACATGCAGTGCCAAGCACTACAGCTTTGGCATTCCAGACCATTTTTCTACCTAACAGGCCGGTATGTAACATCCATGACGTTACCTTTGGGCAGGTAATCTCAGTCTGCTGGATCATGATAAGGGCAGATGCAATCAGAGCTCCTTGACGTACATAGTTCACAGGATCATTTGTCATTGGCTCAAGCAAATTAATTGCTTCCTAAAAAAAAAAAAACAACAACAAAACAACCAAACAAAAACAAGAAAGAGAAATAAGCCATTACAAAGTTAATACTATAACTTTCAATACCCCAAAATTCATTACTCTAATGGAAGGTTATCAGATTGATACTACCAGATATATTTTTTAATATATGTTGCCTCTTCTTGGTTAACAAAACAGAAATCTGTATTTTTGTGGATTTTAATCTAAAAATTGGGAGGGAAAAAAAAAATCAAACCACACACAAGAAAGAAGTGATGGATGGAACAAGATCTACCTGCAGAAATAGGGCACCAGATAAACAGTTGTAAGCAATAGGTGCATCCATCACCTAAGAACTACTGGCATGCCTTAAACAGTACACATAAATTATTGGTACACTTTCTTTGTCATTCTTCCCAAGAAAATACATCAGTGTTACCTTCATTTTCTGTGCAAAGAACAAGGAAACAGAGATCTCAAACAACACGTTGCAGGTTAGAAAATGAGACGGCAGAACAACTCGGGTCCCGAATTCTTGGCCTTACACTTTGTAACCAGTAACATTTAGCATCATATAAGGGGTTCATTTCAAACCTACAGCAAGTGGGGCTGCCCCTGAGCACCTTTACAGTAAATCTAGGGTTTTTTTAAACATTTCAAAATGCTGTGTTGCTTCTTCAAATCCAACTTCCCGGCTGAGTGAAACAGGAACACGGTGATCTATCAATAAACATTCCTTTCAATGCAGTCATTGATTACAAAAAGCTATTAAGAGAGACTATTGTAATAAATGCTGCTTAGACATACCCAAGGCCAGTGTGGAGAATTTGCAGGTATCCCAAACTAAATTATTTCTTTATGCACATTTTTTCATTTCCATTTACAGTTCTGGCACTTTGCAAGCCATGACTTAAATACACATAGAATTATTACAGACATAAATTCATTTCTAACCATGCAAGATCCTCAGCACACATTACACAGGAGAATTGAGCTCATCTAAACTTGTACCACCAAAATGAGATCCCTCTCCTTCTTCAGTTTCCCTTCAGCTGTCCAGTCTCTCCCCTTTCCCTGTGCTAGCTGCAGCACTTGCCTCATCTCTCGGTCAGAGGTGCCAGCTTGATAACAACAAAAAAGGGAGCAGTTCTCTGCTGAATTATCTGGGACTGTTTCCTGTGAGTCTGACTGAAACAGCTCACTAGGGAGCTGGACATGAGACAGAGCAAAAGGAGGCAGGAGGGACTAAGGCTTCCTGTTTCAACAGCAACAAGCTTTTAGTGGGCTCAGCCAGCCTTCAGCAATCACGCTCTTCAGATTTAGGCAGAATAAACCTCAGATAGCAGTTTGCACAGCCATAGGCTGCACAGATCAATTTTGTCTGTAGCACCACGGGCTTTCTAAAAGCACTCTGAAATGACATGTAAAACAAGCTGTTAAGGTATTTTGTGGAACAGGAGAGATAACAGGCATCGAAGAAGCTCAAAGAGCTCTTTTAAGCCATTATGTGACCTTCTGATTACAGAAGTCAGACAGAATCTCTTGTCAATCTCTTCTGTAGAGCTCTCTCCTCTCCATACTTGAAACCGAGGACATGAGCAAGTGCAGTTGAGTGCATGAGTCTCCCAGAGCAGACCCCTCTCTGTTACTTGTGTGAGGGTGAGGCTTCTAAAAACAAGCTGATTTTACATAAAACACCATTTCTAAGAACCACTTCTAGAATAATAAACCTTCACTTAAGACTGCTTTTGCCAACTGCCCTATTTTGGAGGCTGTGCTTCCCCACCTTCTCCACTCATGCATTCCTCAGTACACATTCAATACCACATATGGAACATCCACTATCACAAAAAGCTGAACTTTCCCATTTCTGAAGCTGAATATATTTGCACCCTCAAAACCTACTAATAGGAGCTCTGAAAGACATGTCTGGATGTAATCAGATGGTTTAGGTCTTTATCACACAATGTATCTGGAAATAAAACAGCCTTCTTTGTGTGACTAAATAATTTCCACTTAAATCATCTTGTCAAATGCAGTTGATTAAAAATAATTAGCTCCTTGATTCTGTATTCCTCCACTTGAGGATAAGGCAATCTGAATAAAAATAGGACTTTCAGTTTGCTTTCAGGTCTGCACACTTCAGATGCTGAAGACAGTAGGCAGCACATGGCAGCACTCTGTGCATTTCACCACACAGCGACGTGCTGAGGAGCGCTCACCTGCAAGAGCCACAGACCGGGTGTTTATTACTGGCTGAGGAAGGGATGATCCAGGTAAGTGTGAGATTTATCAAAAACTTGAAGTATGAAATATCACTTCCACGAGGACAGTCTGTACTTCCCCACAGTGCTACACTACCAGTATGGATTATATACACATGTGGGTGAAGTAGAGGAAGCTTAGCCCCGAGTTTATTTGATGCTTGTCCCAATGAGTGCTCACATCCCACAGAAGTGGGAATCCTTCTACACTGAAAGGTCTCTGCTACAGTCTGGGAGAACTATCCTTCACTGACACTTATGAGAATAATATTTACAGGCTGTGAACTACACACCTGAAACTACAGCAAATATGATTAAATTTCACTGCACTGGGCTTTACTACATGGATCTTCCATGAATTATGGATCACAGGAAAGAAGAAAGAAACCACAAGCTATACAAAGCACATGCTGTCTTCCTGGCACTGCCACCCCCTGTTTCCCCCTAAAGCAATCTGTAACAGATCAGCTCCAAAGGCAAAGGAGTATTGATTCAGGAGTCATGAACAAACATTTGAAGTTCGGTGGCAACTTGACAGTAAGAAAACTCTAAGAAAAGTTTTGAAGACAAAATTCCAAGAACGTGGTGATAATGTATAAACACATTCTTCTACTTTATCTATTCTGTACAAGCAGGAAAAGAATCTCTATGCCCAGGACAGTTAAAGAATTTAAAGAAGCACTGCTGTACTCCAGCTGGCTAGCAGCATTCATGTGGAGGACACCTGACCTCTGTGTGTGCAACATCTCCACAGGAATTACTCTGTAGCACGAGAGTAGAAACAGTGCTGGTAGCAGATGGTCCTGGTCCTCACCTTGTTTCCAGTGCCCGCACAGCAGATCCCCAAAGCCATGGCAGCCCCATAACGCACATGGGGATTGTAGCTCTCTGACAGCAAAGAAACCACGCTCGGACACTGCTCAGGAGTCCTGAAGAAAAGCAAAAAAAGATATAATGGTTTTATTATTATTGTTCTTAAAAAGATAGAGACGTTATACATTCTGGAAAATTTGAAACTGTCTTTACACATCATATGTTTGCATTTCTCAGAATGTAACCAGAGTGATGGAACAAATGGGCTAAGAGAAGAACAAAGAAGTGCAGAAATGAATAAACTTTCCTAGCACTGCAGGTGTGACGCAGTTACCACTACTAAAATCTTTCTTTTTAGTGCATATTTTCTGCTTTTAAAAGATTACCCAGAAGAATGACATTTATTGAGACTGAGGTCTTTATCTCTAAAAATCATGCTGTTGTGACACACCTTCCACTAGTAGAGGTTTACTCTCCATGAGACACACAGTACTAAATCTCCCACCAGCAGACACAAAACCCAACTTCATATTCAATCAATTTTCAAGGCTGGTGGGTCCCAAACTCCCTTTTGCAATCACTGCTGCTGCCAACTCCTCTTCACCCCCACCTACTGCTGTAAATCAAACCATGTGAGGAAATGCTGAAACAACTCACACTTCCCATCAGTTTATCAGCAATATCTACTGCGGCCTCCGTACAAAATATCACGCTGTGATGTTGCTGCCTTTCAGAGATCTGAAATGGGAGTACGTGCTCCACATCTCACCAGATGGGAAACAGTGTCCTCTTGGTCATTACAGCAACAGACCTTCCAGCCCCATGCTGGGGGAGATTAAAGGGAAACCTTAATTTCCTACAGCAAGAAGTACATGTTGCTAATGCAAACAGTCTTGAGTATTCCTGAAGTGGGGCAGAACTCACTTACAGGTGTGGATATACTCATTTCCCACCTGTCTTCGTAGTCATGTTTATCACTCCATTAATTCTGATGTCACACAAACCACTTCATAATATCATACACTGCAAATTTCAGCATTTCTAACACAGCAAAGGCAAAATTTCTTGTAAAATAAGCACCTCTGCATCCGACAAGTCTGCATTCTAAACTCATAGCCATTTCAAGCCCATCCATCACAGGTAATCTGTTAAATTCACCCAGTCTCATGACACCATGAACACAAGAGTACTTGAGGAATGCAGCTGGCAACCATGTGCTCATAAAAATGAAATATGGGAGACTAGAAATTGCAAGTGATTTAATTATGTCCGTTTTCAAAGTGCACATCATCTGGTTATACACTCCATCTCAGCTCAGACTAGCTTTATAACTGTCACATTCACAGTCCTAAAAGCAGTCCTGCAAGCCATTTATGTTGACTATAAAATTATTTCAGACTGAAATGTACAAAGAGCAAGCCAAGAATACTTCGGTTTTAGCTTCCCTTTTTATGTTTGCTACAGTGAAAGAGGGAGGCTGGAGGGTGGCACCAGTACCTGTTCTACACAGGAATTGCAGCATTGTGTAGGGCAGTTAAGTGTTTGTCAAAGCACTCAACTCAAGAGGTAGAAAACCACTGTAGACTACGGTCCCACATAGGTTTTGTTTAAACTAACACAGGAATCACAGAAAACAGAGTTAAAAAAAAAGAGATTAATCAATAATTTAGTTAACTCTCTTCTTTCTTTGTGACAGAAGACATGTCATATAACCACACTCTTATAATTCAGTTATACTCTACACACAAAATCAGTTTGGTTCTACTCTAGCTATTAGCTCTTCCCATTTCAACACTTTCCCATAGTCTCCTCTGATAACTGTTCCTAAACTCCTCTTCCCACTCCTCCCTTCTGCTCCAGTTTATTGCAGACAAGACAGCACCACCACACAGGCTCCAGTCCAACGCCAGCATTGCTGAAGGGACCTGAAGGCATCCAAGTTTCAGAGGCTACTCAACTGCTCAGCAGTAACAGCAGCGAGTACCCAGATCTCCTGCCACACTCCTGCTTCCAACAGTTTGTTTGAGTTTTCTGAAAACACCCACATGGGGAAAGAATCCCAACTACCACCACCACACCACCAAAAGACTTCCTCCAAACACCAGCAGCAAAAAAACCCAAATGAACCCACATAAAAGAAGAGAAGAGCAAACACAAAGTTGCTGGAAACTCTGGTGCCTCTAAGGTGCAGCAGTGATGACAAATGTTAAGAAACAGGAAAGAGCTGGGAAATAGAATTGATTCTGTCCTGCAAGCAAACAGTAGAAGTGAAGGTTACAAGCTAAAACCACATTTAAAACTACCTGACAGTCTCTTGCTCAAATAACAGCCTCAATGCTGACAAGGTGGTTTGGTGTTTTTTAAACTGAGCTGATGTGGAGACCAGGAGTCACAAATCCCATAATAAATGAGCCCAAGCACAGAAGACTTCACAGTTCCTGCATAAAGACTCTTAACACCTTTGTGTTTGCTTTACTTCAGCAAATGTTAAACAGGCAGATTGTGAGCCAAAGAAGAAGAAAAAGCATCTTCTGGCAAAGATGTGATTATGCACTTTGAAGCATTAATCATTAAATTCTTTCTCAGAAAGCTGATTTTATAGAATCATTAACTTGGACACATCTTTATGTCTGCAGGCTCAGAAGTTCCAACACAGTTTTTAATATAAACCCAGGATTAATGTATACTAATTGATTTACACTACTCGTGGTCATTATTTTAAATGCTTTTATCTCAAATCTATCCATAAAACAGCAAAACATTTTGGGAATTAAAGCTACTTAACAAGTCCCAGCACTTTACCAAGGATTACAGTCTTCTCCACCCTGCAAAAATCTAACAAAATCTTCAGAAAAGTATCTTCCCACATAACAGAGAACTAGAAGGCAGAACAACAAGTGGGCTGAGGAGGCAAAAGAGTCTTGTAAAAATGATTATCAGAGGAAGAGGACATCAGTACACAAGAGCACTGTTGGTGTTGGTGCTTCAGCAGTAACATTTGCTTGCTCGCTTTATTGCTGAGATGTTTTAAAGTCCTACACACTTGCCAAAGGTCAGCCCATATAAACCAAATCCTGTACTACATAAAATTCGTAACACACAAACCAGTTCTGTCAAGTGATCAAAAGGGAAATTAAAAAGCTGTCCTAAGGAGTTACAGACTGCAACTGTGCTCCCGTGGCATTACTTCCAACTGGCCATCCAGTTGGGGAATATGTTTAAAACATGACTATGATGTTCTCCTGGCCCAAGGCCTTCACCCTTTGCTCAGAGCACAGCCACACGAGCTGCTGACTTGACACTGAGGACAACGGAAGGGCAGTCCTGCTCCTGATGGGGGTTTCCCCTTCACTGGTACCAAGCCCCACAGGTTCCCAAACCAAGTCCACACCTCTGGCTCCCTGCTGGAGACCTCCACAATTATGTTGTGCTGATGGCTTAATCTATGTGGCTACTACGTAGAAACCTCTGATGGGAGGGATGTAACAAGGAGGATGAGGAAAAACTTTAAAAATGGTACTAAAAAAAAGATACAATGTTTATCAGAAATCAGTCAGCAACAGGGTCTTAGCCAGTCCTAATATGGACATCTGCCATTACTACAAGTTAAACACAGAGGATAACAGCACATGAAATGCCAGGATAACGTTTGGAGATTTAGTGGGCGGAAGTTTCATCTCCAGACAATTCCTGTCCGCCCTTAAAAGTCACAGTAAAATTTCTAAATCTGGTGTATGTTTAATATATTTTAAGGACAGAAGCAATGTACCATAGACAGTGCTCTAGAATGACCTTCCCATAACACAGTCCAGTGATTTAATCTAAAAATTCCTACAGTAAACCCTGTATTTTTATATTTGTATATTAAATATATATATAAAATAAATATATTGTATATANTCCAACCCCTACTACTCTATGATTGTATGAGTATATGATCTTAGATAGACAGTATCTATTTTTAAAAACCAAATTATCTTTAATGCACTGGTTCCTTCCTTTTTTCCTAAACTGGTTTTGCTCAAGCAGTTTGCTTTTGCAATTACGTTTTACTACAACTGCAAAATGGCCACAAAGAATGGTCTGATTATTTCCTTCATTTTCATCTGAAAATTGCTCAGCTGCTCCTTCAGAAGCCGTCAAAACACAGACATCAGTGAACTCAGACCCATACACAGAAAAGCACCATCACAACTAGCTTCAGCTTGGTTCTGTTACCAGAAACTAAATGAATCAAAAAGGCAAAAAACCCTAAAAGTTTCTTCTACAGGACTTCACCACAGTAGTCACCTACAACTTTGTTTCCACTCTACACCAGGACTAGTGTCAGGGTTGTGATACATGGGCTGCAGAAGAACAACAACTTCCCCCAGGATAGAGTTTGCTTTGTTTCATAAGTCATAAACAAAACCATAAAGGAAAATAAAGATACATCAAGACTGTTGTGAGAGATTCTCAGCAAAAAACAACAGACAGCATTTTATTAAGTCTCTTCACCAACTGGTTGCTCTTAAAACCTCCACAAAAAAACAAACGCCCTAAGCAGCTAAGAATTTTGTGTCTTCAGGGAAACCAGAAGCAGAGAGAACACAAAGGAGCTGATCAACTCCTGTCCAATTACCTTAGCCTTGGCTTCAGTTTTCATCTCATTCCTGGGGACGTTTATCTCCTGGGTACAACCAAATAGAAGTGACATTTATATACATATAAATGTCACATTCTCTCTATAAAAGCTGGTACTTAGCTTGTACAGCCTAGAGCTTCTGGGAAGCCAAAGAAAGTTTTAGATTCTTCAGTACTTCTAGAGAGAGGAAGGAAAGTTTTTCTTAAGCTGTCAGTGTAAAGATTGACAAAAACAAAAATCAGGATGTTGATTGTTACTAACGCAAACAAATCTGACCAAACCCACCCAGAGAGCTGGACATGGAAGGTGGTCAGTTCCCCTTTGAATCCATAATGTTGACCATGGAAGGTTCTCCATAGTTTGCAGAGAATCCTGACATTGTATTTCCTTTTCACCATACATTCCTTTGCAGAAACCTAAATTGTTTTGTTTTCTGAAGGCAATTCAGAGCCCTGGAACAGACTCCCCAGAGAGGTTGTGGAGTTGCCTTCTCTGGAGACTTTCAAGACCTGTTTGGATGCATTTCTGAGTGATCTGCCCTCGTTCTGTCCTGCTCTGGCAGGGGGGAGGGACTCGATGATCTTTGGAGGTCCCTTCCAACCCCTAACATTTGGTGATTCTGTGATCAGCAGATACTATAATTCTTAGTAAGCTACTGAGAAGTTGAGGAACACTGCTAGGTTCATCAACTCTGTTTAGCAATCCACTTCAATCTTTTCTCTGAGAGGCAGGCAACAACACAAGACAAATTAAAAGCCTCGTACTGCTGTATATTGAAGCACTCAAGTTTCTTAGATCACAGCCCAGTTTGAATAACATCCAAATGCTTTGTGCAGCTTATCTCCAATTCTGTAAGCTGCACATCTTGAAGGTTAAAGGACTATTTCCATTTGTATTCCAGCAATATTTAAACATTAAATCCTGTATAAATATATAAAGTAACATCAATAAATAAATAAACAGAACACTGAAAGGAAAACATCACACTGGTCTTGTGACTGAGACTAAAAATGGAAGTGTCCGAAGAACCACTAACATAAATATTTAGCCTAAAAACATATGTAAGGACTTCACAACTCATTGAAAAATTAAATGTCAGAGGATTAAAGAACAATGTCAAATATATCTTTTAAATTTATCATTAAGTCCCCCCAGTCATATTTCAAAAGAGTCTAAATATTTATGACTTTCTAAACTATTGGACATGAATTAATCATCTGATACAGAACTATTTCACAAGTTGCAGTGACAGAGGAAAAAAAAAATAAAAGCTTAACAGAAGTTTCATTTCATAGAATGTTCATAGAATGTTTTAGGCTGGAAGAGACCTCTAGAGGTCATCTGGCCCAACCTCCCTACACAAGTAGGAACATCTCTAGCTAGGGCAGGTTGCTCAGAGCCCCATCAAGCCTGACCTTGAATGACTCCAGGGATGGGGCTTCCACTACCTCTCTGGGCAGCCCATTCCAGTGATGTGTCAAATTCCTATCTATCTATTTCATCCATGAATGAGTTAACAAAGGAGGAATGCAGTATCTAATTGCACAATTCACAGTCATTTCTGAAGGGGAAAAGATGGAAAATGGAAAACCTGCAGAGAAAAATGCAACAAACTGACACGTTTCTGTATAGACTAAGCATGGATGTAAACATCTCGAGAAAAAGGATCAGAGCTATTCCTCCACCAGGAATTTCCTGTGACTGTCTCATGTGCAACACAGCCTCCTTCTCCACCGTGTTTTTCTCTGAAATGCCTCCTGCTTGCCTATGCAGGACTTGCTAAAGAGTGAGAACTTCTAGGAAGACGCCCACCTTCAGAAGGCTGAGGCCAAGTACTGCACCAAAAGGTGCAGCAGATGAACTTGAGGTGGTAAGCACTGACTGAACATTATCACCAGCATCAGCTCACATCTAATGTGCACGTGGCTCCATTCAGATAAAATAGTATTGACAATTTGAAAACAGAAATCACAGCAGGAGGTGGGAAAAAAAACCCAACAACTTATACATGGTTCAAATATTCTGCTTACGGTGGACCAGGAGTCGTGTCTAGCAAGGTTTAGGGTTTAACACTCCTAAACACAGGAGAGGAACTAGACATGGCAGCAAGGCAGTGAGTGACCTGCACAAAAAGCCTGGCCGGAAGCATACAGTGAAGAACCTGCTACAGAACTGGAATAGATACACAGGATGATGTGTTTCTCAGAAATGATTCAAGCCTGGGAAAGTTCAAAAGGTATCTCAAAAGGTAGGTAAGTTTTCTAGCCATCTGAAATGAAACAATGCACCAAGCAGGTATATATGCTATGCAAGCTTCCATGTACCTAAATTTGTATCATCTTCCTTTATGAGTTCCTAAGAAAACTCATTTTCATCTGTACTTAAAAGAAATCATTCCCTTTTCCGTTAGGTATCATGCATTTATACAGCTCTCATCAGTGCAGTCTTCAGCTGGTGCTTCATCAAGATGCCTCCCCACTCCCAATTTATTTTATTTACTCATTCTAGGGGCTTAGGAGTTGATTTTGTCATATGTTACATTATAACACCCACTGAGGCATTCCAGAGAAGGGGGAACTCTTGATTTTCACTTTGACCCAAACTGCTCTTTGCTGCAGTAACCAACAGTGATGCCTCAGACGGTTGGTTAGATCTGGGAACAAAATACAGAGGTAATAGAGAACTTAAATTGACAAAATTACACTGCTATTATTCCCGTACTTCCCCCAGACTGAAGTGACTGAGGGATAGTGTCGACTGTGATGTGAAAGAGAAAATGTGAAAAGCAGAAAAAGAACCCAGCCAAACCTCTCTCATGACGATGCTTCAGCCTCAACACAGGCTTGCCCAGTAACTGCTGCTGATGAGTAGCAGGTAATTCTGATAGACGCACGGTCTATTTTTTCCCAAAAAGTTTTTATTCTGTTATTTATTCAGAGATGTGACATGAAATTCTGCACACAGCCTACACACGTCAGGAGATGACTGAAGGATTAATCTATTTTTTTTACTATACTTTAGTGGTTTTACTCCAGAACATTTTAATTTCTTTATGATGCAGACACAACTGCCAATGGCTCCACCTCCAGAAAGCNAACTTCATCTGTTCCACCAGGAAGAGTGAACACTGGCTGTGTTTAATCCAATGGAAATTTCAGTAAAGACCTCAAGTACTGTGAGATTAGCACCAGGAGGGTGTTCAAGGATAAAACAAACCCAAAGTTAATTAGACATAGTTGAGCTTAAGAAAAACTGAACTCAAATGCTTATTAGCCCAACACAGTATTGCCCTGTCTTGATTTTCTGCTTTTTGTACGTTGTCACATGCTCTACTCTCCCCGTACCATTAGAAGTGACAAGGAGGATATGGTCAGATAAGGAAATAGAATTACCATAGCTGGATTAATCTTTACTTCCCCATATGTACTTTTACTGAAGAGTTAAGATATTGAAAGTCAATTGCAAATGAATACAGCATAGGCTCTTGCTGAAGGTCTCCTTTAAAGAGGAAAAATAAAGAATTAGTGAAAACTACTTTGCTGGAAATTCTTCTGTATGATCAGAACGCACTTTAAGTCAAGTATTTCTATTAATTTCTGGAAGCAGCTTTCTCTTTCTGGCTCCAAAGTAGCTGTATCCCAAAGATCTGGACAGACACAAAAAATATTTTTTGAACAAATATAAATTGAATCACAGTTCACCGAGGACCTGATTCCCAGATGAAGCTTGGTGAGGACTTGCAATTCATGGAATGTAATGGCCAGTGACATACAGGGGGGCAGACCATGATCTCATGGTCCCTTCTGGCCTTAAACTCAAGGACTGTAGTACACAGCTAATGTCCTTGGAAGTGAATTCTATTTCCATTTTAATGCAGAACTATAAGATGACGTTAGCGACCGTATACAAATGAGACTGAAAGTTGGAAGGTAACAAAAGAGAACACTCATGAAAATAAAAAGCAGCTGCATGAAGAAAGATTTAAAGTAACAGTGCACACTCTTCAAACAGTACGCTAGACAGTAAAATTGAGCTAGACAAAAAGAGTGTTCAGAGGGCAACAGAACTTTTCAGGGTTAACTGTGTTTCCGTCCAGAGAGCGAGCGGGGGAGCACGCAGGCACACACACACACGTAGCATATAGCTACTACTACAGTGTAATGCTTCCAAGTGTAAAGTCCTTTACTGGACCTGCACATCCTGATAAAGCTACAAGGAGCACACATTACAGTGTTGGAGCACTGAATCAATCAACCCTCTCTGGCTCTTTTCCAGCTAAGCCCCCGCTCATTTACTTCCCTGCTTTTTCAAGCACTGGAGCTGGATACGCTGAACTGAGTCGATCAACAAGCAGGGGTAGCAGCAGACTGCAAGCTTTGCTAATGAACAAAGACAAAACTGCACAGAAACGCTGATAATCACTTCAGTAAAATCATTGAAAGAATGGAAGATAAAGGACAGCAAAAAAAGAACACAACCTTATTTCTGTCTTATTTTAAAATGTGGCAAGAATGACTCTTCTTCGTTCAAGAGCTGGAGAAAACACCAAGGTAAGAAAGAGTTTTCCCAACATAGAAAATCTTAATCTTTGTGTTAGAAGAAATGTAAGTGCTGAACAAAGGCACACAAACTTAAGAAAAATTATAAAAACCCAAACCAAATTAATAACTTGTTTTCCAGAATACAGTGAAAAAATATTATCTTAAAATTCGCCATGTGATGAAAATGACAAAGGAATTTCCTGGATGCAAAGTGAATTCTACTAAAATGCAAGAGAGAGGTAAGGCTTTCTTCACCTGAAAACTGCAACACATCAAACATCTCAGTAACTCATAGAGTCCATTCGGCTTAACGCTGTGACAACTGGTTTAGTCTCTGCTTAAAGGGGGAAATGTAAGTGTTAAGTCTGCAGCAGAGTTGAGAGACAGAGAGAAAGAGAAAGAAGGAGAGAGAAAAGGCTGTGCTTAATAAAAGCCCTGCTCAGATTACGAAAACGAGTGGTTTACTCACCCCCCCTGCAAGTAATGGATAAATTTAGATGTCTCAGTTCCATAAATCTTTACAGTCCCCTTGAGACTGTCACCAGTGTTTTATTGTCTACAGCTTCCTGACCCTCACCTGATAAATTAGGAACTGCAGACATTAAAACGGAAACCTCATACATCATTTCTGAAGATATTTTTGGGGTGATCCTCTATGGGGAAACAGGATTCTTAATAAGGGGAAATATGGGAACTGCCATCTGCCTACGCAGACGCTGCAGGAGACTAGACACTTGGGAGAGGAGGAGTTGCATACATACAACGCAAGCATCTGCCTTTGCATCAGTTTGTACTTAGAGCAAATCTACGTACACGGTATCTAAAAGGAACCATTTGGCATCCCAACTCCTCTATCACTTTTTACTGCTGTGGAAAGAAAAATAAAGAGGAAGCTAATGCACTGCTTACTTTTCACAGCTACTGAATTGTTGCCTATAATCTTCTGAAACCTGAACATTGCTATAAAGGGGAGACCAGACCACTGAACGCTACCACCAGAGATGGACACCAGATGAGACATTGATTTTTAAGACTCAATTGTGCCCAGAAAAGCACAGAATTAAAAAAAAAAAAAGAAAAAAAAAAAAAAAAAAAANAAAAAAAAAAAAGAGGATACCAGCTTGGACATGGTTACAGTATCTCAAAATAGCAGATGACCAGTTTACCATACTGACCATGCTGGCCTTTCTTCAGGACCATCCTGGAACAGAGAGGAACGGTGAACTCTTACACCATATACAATTCCTGCTTAAAATACAGCTCCTGAATACATTCTGCTGGACACGAAAATGTCCCATCCTTTACATTTCTTGAATGGGTCTGGAGTTGGCAATGGATCTTTGTCGCCTCTCTCAGTAACAGGAGAGCCCAAGCAGGACTCCGCAAGCGATGAACAAGGAAACAAAGTGCATTGGGCAGCTTTACTGATCCTCCTGGTGATAATCCCCACCATTGGTGGCAACATACTTGTCATACTGGCAGTGTCTCTGGAGAAAAAGTTACAGTATGCTACCAACTACTTTTTGACATCCTTGGCAGTGGCAGATTTGCTCGTGGGTCTGTTCGTGATGCCGATTGCCCTTCTCATAGTATTATTTGGTAAGTACAGAGTGTTTGCTTCACCAGGCTAGCATATGGGGTACAACTTAGGGAGGTCTAATTTAAAAAGAAAATTTGTTTGATTTCCACCATTACAATTTTAAAAATCACTTGGATGAGGGCTGCAAAATCTTCTCTCCCTCTCACCTTAATATAGCTGAATGTCTTTACAGGAACTATACCCACTACTGATATTTTTTCCTTTGAAACAAACCATTTACAAAAAATCACCTGAGATTTAGAACTGATACTAAATTGGAGCTGGAGATAGGAAATTACATTTTGTACAGTGTAATATTATTTTAAGAACATTAGGATAATCTTATCTGTCTACTGAATATTACACTAATTGCACGCAGTCTCCTCTTAAATAAGGTGAAATGAAGACTTCGTATATGTTCAGTACACCAAACAGGTTTTGAACTTTCTAGGAGTCAGGCACCTGATTTAAACTTGGTATTGATTCCATGCTCCAAGAGTCATCAGAGATGGTCCCTGGCACCATTAATGACGACAAACTTTACCATTACCTCCTTCAGAGAAACCGATTTTCTCCCACGCTGGGTAAAGCAGCAGATTCGTAAAGCAGCCCAAGGAATTAAACTGTGTCGAGCTAAGGAAGCCTCAGTCTGTGTACCTAATGTCTGAGACTCAGATTTATCATTTAGTCTGAATCACATGGAATAAAATAGGTATTTTTTTTTTTACACAAACATCCGCTGGGGGTGACATTTTCTTTCTGGTTATTCATTATAGAACAAGCATGACCTTTTCATATTCTCTCAGGCCCAGCTTTATTTCAGATATTGCTTTTGACAACTAAGCAGAGGTGGCTCCATGGGAAAGTCTCTCCTTTACTCCTAAAGATTCTTTAAAAATATAGTTTAAGTAGCCTATTTTTGTATCAGACAAATGGGGAAAATAAAAAAAAAAAGGGTGGGGGGTGTTTCAATAAATTTACAAACTTACACAAATATATTGAAGGTGCAGATACCACTGGGCCTTAGATTATGAAAAGCTGCAGGAGTTCATTTTTTCCTATGCTAGATCTCCAAGAGTTGCCCAAGCAACAAGCAAACACAATCATAAAGTTTATTTTAGAAAGGCCATCAGTAGCTTTCACTTGCTGCAGAAAACTGGTATCACTTTATTAACATATGTGTTTATTCACTAAATGTCTTGAGTCTGAATTTCTGTATATTAGACTGCTGCTCCCTAACCAGAAGTACGAATTGGACATCAGAAAACAGTCTTGAGATCATAAAGTAGTCTTTTTTCCAAGCAATAGTTTCTAAACAGAAAAATGAACATACATGACCAGGATAATGATATCCAACTTGGAGGAAAAAAACCCCGTCATTTACAAAAGCCTTGCAAGTCATGTATGTGCACCTGTGTGTGTAGACATGAGAAGATGTATGTACATACTTACATGAGAAGATGTATGTACATACTTACACACAAATACTGTAACTGCTTCGTTCCTGCCAAAAGCCTCATTAATAATCAATATAAAACTACTGATCTGAAAAGGTACTAGTATTGGACTAGCAATTGATACAAAGGGAAGGAAAGCTGGGGATTTTGTGGAGGTGTTTTTTGTGTTGATTATGGGTTTGGGGTTTGTTTTGTTTGTTTGTTTTTCATTTTGCTAGACTAATAAGTCTTTTATTTTTAACTCTGTAACAAGACTATTCCTTCTTAATATCTCAGTCCAGTGCTAAACCTCAGTTACAACAGTTTAAAGCATGTTAGGAATCTTAAATTAAAGGTCAAACAAAAGCACCTTTCATGTTTCAGGAAATTTACAAGAAAGTAGCAAAATTAGTTATAACTAAGACCATGACCAGCCTTTCACATAGCACTGGTTAAAACTGAAATTTCTTGCACGTAAGTCTCTTTTTGGCAGCCAACCAGAAAAACTGCCTTGCCTCTTCACCGACTGGGAGAAGATGCTGTGGTGTTTACAGAAGTTTGAAGCATGAGTAAAACACGAGGAGTTACTGGAATGAAGACAGAACAGACATATAAATGCATACCAAGTCTAAATCTTGAAGCTACATTAGCCAGATAACTACTTGAACGTAGAAAAATCACTGATAGCCAGGGAGCAAATTAAATCCAGCCTCTTGGCACTTCCACATCAGAATGTTTCCATAATAACAAAATATCTGCGTGTGACTTCTAGATACAGAATACAAATATTATGCTTCCGATTCAGGACTGATAATGTAATTATGTGGACAATATTTGAGGAAAAAGGTGTGAACTGAAGTGGAGTCACACTCAATGATCCTGCCTGTAAAAACTAGTATGTCACAAAGCATTCAAAGTCAAACCCTGCTACAGCTACTGGCTCCATACCCTGACCATTCACTTAACAGAAAAATCTTCACAAATAGACTGTTATTGTAATAAAAAGCTGCCCCTTTTACATTTATTCACTTATGAGTCAGTTACAGATTTATTCATAGGTATAATACGATGAGCAGCAGATCATTTACTCTCAGAGTGACCAGAACACTCTCGTACAAATATACACTGCAATTTTAATTTAGGAGTGCGAGCATCAGAATATGCACACGGTTCATTGCTTTTATTGCTTGCTAAATTCTTCTCATTTCTTCTGAAAAAAAGGAGGGTATGTAAGGAAATAATTGCATTCTCTGATATCTAGCTTTCAAAAAATTTCTAACACTCAGAGCTACTGATGGAAAGCAAAAATGTTACTGTTCATCAGATAGTTAAATTGGCAAATAAACTTGAGAGATGCTCTCATTTGCAAAGCACGCAGCAGGAAGAAGTCTGTTGTCCACAGCTTGGTAGGCAATGGGTTACCTGAAGACAATGCACCTACCATCTTTTAAAATATTTATAATATTCCTGATATTCATCCAGTTAATATCAGAAAGTAATGATGATCATCCTAGGCTGCAAACCTTTATTTAAAAAATATATCACAAGCAACCACCATCTTAATCTTCCCCCATTACTGATAACAAACCACAGCAAATCTTCCCTTCTTGCTTGTGCAAACTCCCAGAGAAAACTGGTAGTGGAGAGTTACTTTCCAAAACCTCAGATCCGAAGATAAGAAAGTAAAAGTTTATTCCTTACAAAGCAACTCTAATAAAAAATGAAACAAAACAAACAAAACCCCACCAAAACCAACCCACTTTGGCTAAATTCAAACCACTATATGAGAGTAACAACTCCTGTTGAAGCCACAATTGCAGCAGAGAAACAAAGCTGCAGCCACGGGGGTGAAACAGCAAGAGGGCAGCCAGGCAACGCCGGACCTGTGCAGTCCAGCGAGCTGAGCGCTGACACGAGGGTGACCACCACACACGCGGGCTGCAGGCGCACGCACGCCGCTTTGAAGATTGAAACCCAGGCTTAAGTCAGCTAGTGATTAAAAATAACCTGTTTCCATCTTGGTAAAATCATCATTAATAGCAGCAAAACCCTTTACAGGCAACACACTTCAGCAGCCTTTAGAGCAGAAGAATAAATGGTTTCCAAGTCTGTTTAAAGATCTCTCTCAATCATGCTTATGCATGTACACAAGCAGGGCTTTTTCCCAAGCTTTCAAAAATCCTTTTGGCTTATATCAAGGGCAGCTCTTCTATATCATACTTTGTTTTAAGGATTACACATCTCCAAGGTATTTCCTTTAAATAAAGATTCATCAAGGGTAGACAGGTATGGTAAAAGCTCATCTTCTCTTAAGAGCAGTCCCTCAAACACTAGGGACAGTGTCTAACACAGGTGTGACCAACAAATCAGAACAAGCAAAGGCAGAACACAGCACAGCATGGACCCTACACACGATGTGACCCTTCCAGACTAAGCTATCAGTTTCACAATATTTATTTTCTTTAAATCATAACCATATACTTCATCTCTTTTCAGCTACTGCAGTTAAAGCCTACTCTGATTTTGTTTGGATAAAAACCATCATCTCATGCACACAAGTAGTACATAATGCTATAATGATGAGTGTGATAACTTACTGCCTTCTGCATCCAGTTCAAAACAAGACAAAAATAAGACAAAGCTTCCTCTATTCAGCTGCACTTATCAAATAACAAAAGCTCTTACAACTCATAAAAACCTACAAGGTTGCTTTGTATTAGATAGCTGTTTAAATGCATCTATATTTAAAAGAAGGAAAAGAGCTTCTTGTTGCAAAATATTTGAGCGTTTTCTTCTACAAAGAGCAAATTAACTGCACAAGAAAAGGATTTATCACACGGCAATTCTCCAGAAAGAAAAGCAGTTACAATCCAGGGAGTGGCACATAAGCACTCTCCAACATAACTATTAGCTGCTCACTTCAAATCCAGCTGTGTTACCTGCCAGCCTTCGAGACAGAGAACTCTCTCCCTTCACATTTTATCTGAACTAATCCTTCAGCAGAGAGTCAAAAGAAGTAGATTTATTTTTCTAGAGTGAGACAAAACATTTAAAACCCATCAAATCAATTATTTCTGTTAACTGTATTTTTTTCATTGCCTTATTATTTTCCTCCCAGATGGTTACATCAGTCATAGGACATTTTGGTTTTCCTTCCCCCCCCTTTAAAAAGGCACCATACCTTTACTGCCAGCCAAATGTGTAGACAGAAAAGTTAAATACAAGCAAGGATTTCCTAATGTACTAATTACAACTTCCTCATACCTGCCTGACAAAATGAGCTTTTGAAGCCTAATTTCAAATATGGTATCTATTTTAGGAAAAATGCAGCTAAAGTTTACTGGTAATGATTTGAAAATAGACCTCCTCTTTCCCCTTCTGCCTCACCGCTTTCATCATCCTCAGATGGAGTCCACTGCTTTGGGAAGGGGTGAGGCTTGGGGCTCCATCCATCCCTGGCAATGGATGGAGTGAGGTTTCCCAACACAGGTAAGAGTGCAGACAAGTATGTGCCATATCTGACTTTATAAAATTTTCCATCCCTTGGAGTTTATAATTCAAGATAGGGCAGCACACACCATTATCATTTCTGTCAGTCACATTATGGAAAAAAAATGTTTTAAACTCCAGCTATTGCAACATTAGCACATTGATAAGACTGGGCATTACAATAATCAGCTCATTTGCCATTCTCAGCACACAGATCTATTTATTCAGAGCAAAGAGATCAAAATCAGTCTGATTTGTTAGAAATATTGTGGGGTTTTTTTCCTTAATTGTCATTCAAAGAAGAACAGATTTCTCTGGCAATATCACTAGTGTGCCCACTGATTGAGTCCAGCTGAAATCTGCAAGGAAGGAGAATATTTAGCAGATTGACTTCTACCATTAAAAATAAAAAAAACCCCTCCCATGTTCACACATTCCTCCTTGGGACTACAGAATATTCCTATAGACACACGACATTAAGGTGCGCCTCAAATTGAACACTGCTAGCACTGGACTGCAACACAAACTACTTGTGAGAGTAAAAGTAGTTAAGGAAAAAAAAAAATCAGTTTCATTAAAGTTCGGTTGGTTTAGTATTGTAAACACTGGTAGGGGAGACTCACCTTTCAAAAATAAAATCATTGCTGAGACAGAAGTGCCACATTAGTTAGTGCTCAACTGTATCTGGTGAAGTGACACAGTGAACTCATTTTAAAACTCTGTGAACTAGATTCTTCAAGATTACCAGTACGATTTAATCACGGTTCTGCAATCATTGACTAATAAATGTTTATGACCCGTTATCTCCTCCACTTAATACAACCGTGACTCATAGGACTGTCAAGGAGACACAGCTGAAAATATTTAACAGCAGGATGTAAGGACCAAGCACAATCATGCCCATTTTCTAAAAAATGTTTTTATCCAGAGTTCTTGCCACCAAGACGTTATCATCTAAAAAGGGCAAAAATACAGCGAAAGGCTTTTAATACACAAACAGCCTGACCAATATGATGGCAGCAACCATGACAGTTAGGAGCTAACTAAAGTATAAGGCAGAATCCAGCTGGGGCAGTGGCAAAGCTCAGTTCCTGTAGTGTCATGAACTTCTCAAAGGTACTGATGCAAATAGGAAAAAAAATAAAACTAAAAAATATCTCCACACTGAAAACTCTCAAGAAGCTTAAGATTCTAATGAGTTTTCTGTTCTCTTTCAGACAATGCCTGGCCTTTACCAACTGCCTTGTGTCCTATCTGGCTGTTCCTTGACGTCCTCTTTTCCACAGCTTCCATCATGCACCTCTGTGCCATCTCACTAGACCGCTATATTGCGATTAAAAAGCCAATCCAGGCTAGTCAGTACAACTCTTGGGCTACAACAATCATCAAAATCATCGTGGTTTGGCTCATTTCAATAGGTACGTGGGACTCGGAGACTGGAAGAGGAATGCAAAAGCTTTTAATGTCCTAAATAGATGAAAGCTGGCCAAAATGGAAAATTTGGCCAAGTACTATTGATTAGCAGACCCTAATGCCTGGTCTGGCCTAAGTCCACCTCTTGGATCATCTGTAGCTACAACATAAAAATCTGCCTGCATTGCTGCTCATTATCAGGCTTACCAGACAGGGTGAGGATTGAGTAGGGATAATCACCACTCTACTTCATGGTCCTGAAAGCCTAAAAATCAGAAGACAGTATCTACATGCATAGCACATCTCCTAGGAAGACAACATTTCATGTTCTGTGGTAGTGTATTCTGTCCCAAACACCATTTTAAGCGTCAAGAAAATACTGGAAAAAAATCTGTGCCTTAAAATGTCCTGTGAAGCAAGTAAAAAAAGGTTAATTACTTGCATCACAGATTGAAAGATAAATGGTAACATTCACACTGAAGACTGAGATGCACTGGCAATATACCATATAGAAAGGCTAACTTCTATGCCAAAAAAAAACCCTCCAAACTATAAACCCTGAAGAGTATACATAAAGATGTCAAAGTATAAGCTTTTATGATATTACCACCTCTGTGACATGCCTGTGGCACCTCACCTTTCTTTCATGCTTAACACAGTAAGTCTGTTAAATGAGCTAAGGAGATGAAAACACATACTTCAAATAACTTAATGCAAGCTGCAGGCAGCCGTACGCAGTGCGAGAGAAACGCTCTGCGTGCAAGAGAAAGAACAAAATTATTCTGGATTAAGGCCAGTAATGCATTGGAAAATGGGTACATCCACCTTCTTTGCTGAGGCATACATGACTAAAATGAAAAATTCCAACTTGGAGAAAATCTCTGGAACAGCTGTAACGGTAGGAGAAACGATGCTCTCTTTTTTTATCATAGAAAAAGGAAACTTAGCATGACAAGGCACTTAAAAGTTGACCTTTTAATGCCTGATTTATTGCTATTAATCAGTACTGTACTTTTCCATTTCTTTTTATCTAACACAAAAGTACTCTGAAGCTGAGCCAGGGTTCTCCAAATCAAAGGTTAATTTGGTTCAGTCCTCATTTTAAATGTCTGCTGTATCTGAAGGTGTGCCTCTTATTAAGCAAGGGATCAAGTGGCTGAAGGATAAAATCATTTTGCTCTTGTTGCCTTCAACCAACTCGAGTAAGCAGAGTAGCAGAGGAATACCGTAAATCCCTTGATCTCATTATGTGGTATCAGGAAACACAGCACAAATAACCTTCATCAGACAGCAAGGAACCTGTTGTTTTTGTTGTAGTGTCAGACTGCTGGCAAATGAAGTGCTGATTGTAATTTAGTGGTTATAAAAACTTCATTTAAAAGACAAGATTGCTAACATTTTTTTTTAAATGAGTGGTGAATTACAGAGCCAGCTAGCCTCATTTAAACACTCTTAAATATGCAAGAGACTTCAAACAACAAATCCATCTCAAACACACAGTGCGTAATTCTGGCATCTATTTAACTACTTGTATATATGAAACAGTCAAGCGGGGTGAAAAAAACCCCAGCTGTCTGTGTGCAGTCACTTTATGTAGTTAAGATAAGAGGGAAAGACAAGTCTTACATATTTACCGAGCTGTCCTTCAAAAAGTACAAAGGTTACCCTGGGGAGGAAGCAAGCAGATGGCATTAGGGGCACATTTCACTAGAAGAAAAGCCGTACTAATTCTAACAACTAGAGTCAAAGCAATTCATGTATTTCACACTTGAGAAGTTGGCAACTTTATAAAGCTTCCTCAATCACTAAGGATTAGGGCCCAATCTCCTTAGAAAGGGCACTCTGTTAAAGCTGAGCACGCCAAGGCTCACAAAGTACCACCTGCCCAATTACGCACGTGATGCTCTCAATAATTCATGTTGTCACCCTGTGCCTGCTCTAGAGCTCAGGAACTACCTTTCTTTAGAGACCCTGAGGCTCCAGGCCCAAACAAGAGATTGCAAATGTTTATCATATGCTGAAGTACTTGGTTTTTCTCCTGTAGGCATTGCTATTCCGATCCCTATCAGGGGCATTGAAGATGGAGATGGCAACTCTACAAACATCACGTGTGTCCTGATGCCTGATCGTTTTCATGACTTCATTCTGTATGGATCAGTGGCTGCATTCTTCATTCCTCTCGCTATCATGATAGTCACTTATTTTCTGACAATCCAAGTGCTACGCAAGAAGGCCTACTTGATCAACACGCCACCTCAGCGTTTCACTTGGTCAACGGTGTCCACAGTGTTTCAGCGTGACACAACTCCTGCCTCCTCCCCAGAAAAGGTGGCCATGCTAAATGGCTCCAGAAAGGACAAGATATTGTCCAATGACATGCCTATCTGCAGAACATCTACGATTGGGAGGAAGTCCATGCAAACAATAACTAACGAACAAAGGGCGTCAAAAGTTCTGGGGATTGTATTTTTCCTTTTCCTGTTGATGTGGTGCCCATTCTTCATCACAAACATAAGTTCGGTTCTGTGCAACTCCTGCAACAAGGAGGTTTTCCAAAAGCTCATGGAAATATTTGTTTGGATAGGATATGTATCCTCAGGAGTGAACCCTCTTGTCTACACACTCTTCAACAAAACATTTAGGGAGGCTTTCAGCAGGTATATCACTTGCAACTATCGGACCACAAAGCCTATCAAAGCCCTTCGGAAGCGCTCCAGCAGGATCTCTTTCAGAAGCTCTGTGGCAGAAAACTCCAAGCTCTTTGTCATGCATGGTATGAGAAATGGGATTAACCCCATTATGTACCAAAGCCCAATGAGGCTGAGAAGCTCACCCATCCAAGCATCATCAGCCATTCTGCTGGACACATTGCTGCTCACAGAGAACGAAGTTGATAAAACAGAAGAACAAGTCAGCTATGTATAAGAGGAATGGCATCCAAGTCCATATCATAGTATTACTGTATGTATTATTCTAGGTAACTGTGCTATAAGAGGGTATAAATACTATTGGTTTCTGTTATTTAAGCAAGCAATATCTTATAAATTTATATTAATTCCTCTCCTTCAAAGTCTCCTCTACTTTAACCCCAACCCCATGGTGGCAACCACAGCTTCATTCCATGATAAATGATTAATGCAGACCTGTAGACTACAGGAAGAGGGGAAATAAATAAAAGCTACATCAGTTTGAGTATCTGACTTCAGTGATCATCTTCAGTCTTTTCAAAGTACATTTCTGTAAGAAAAGCATCTCTGTGCAAACACTACTTTAACAATTCACCCAGGCAGAGAAGACAGAGCATTCTGTAAGCTGATGCCCTATGATGAAATGAGCAGAGGGATACAAGCTTGCTTGTTTTAATTTAAATTCAACTTTATGTAAACTAAACAGCACACAAGCTCACTGTATTGCCTCCTACAAATAGGCTCCTTTGCTGAGACTGCACATCCAAGTATGAGCTTTCCTTGTTCTCCAGGGGTATGTGTATCACAAGCAGAATCGCTCCAGAGATCAACAGATGTATGTGCCCATTCCACAAGGGGTAAAAATGGTTCTTAGCAGGGTGAGAAAAAAATTCCATCTACTGAAATTATCCCTTTGTGGTTTTACTGTAGGGGTGGGCAGAATCTCTTACCCAGCTAAATTTCATCGCTGTTACGCTCATGTACACATAAGGCTGGTATTGTCAGGTCTGTCACAGAAAACTGCCCTTTCTTCTTTTCATACTAGGAAAAGGAGAGCTTTTAATCAAAACAGGACAACACCACATCGATGATCATGAGTAAAACAGGACAGACAGTGCCCAGAACATCCCTTTCATTTATATGAACAAGTTTCTTTTTTTATGACCATTGGAACTTCAGTGAAAGCCTTTCCTCATCCAATATAGTTAACACAAAGTAGAAAAAAATCACAGCTAGGTTTTCAATTCACTTGAAAATAATAGCAAGTGTTTAAGAGACAACAGAGACAACAGTACTGTCTAGACCTGCACACATTCACAGTTTAGCTTAGTTCAAAATAATTTTGTTGGACTAGTGGCATAAAATTGCACATCCCAACCTGCACTGTATCCAACATGCTCAAGTCTTCCATCAGAGCACAAAATTCATAGAAAGAATCACTCCTCGATCTGTAAAAGCTATCACTGTGGAAAATCTGGGAAATCAGGAGCTTCTGACATTGAGACTATCTCTCTCTGGGAAAGGGAAATTGGATTTCCCCAAATTACTGGAATTCTTACCATAAGCATCCAGCTCACCATTTTTTTTGATAGTTTCTATTTACAGGAAAATTTTCAGCTCTGGCTTTGTTTTAATTTTTAATGTTTCCAAAGCTCTTTAGCTGCATGCTAAAATTATGTAGAGCAAAAAGCTTGCATTTTTTTCATCTGCAGAACAGAAAGTACTAAAGATGATATATATAAATGTTGGAGCAACATATTTAATTTAAAACATATGCAGGTTCAAAACAGAGCCTAATGTAACAACTGCCAGAGTTCCAGGAGAAAGTATTAAAAATAATTCTGTGGTACTTACAGTAATTTNCAGAATAAGTTCTAACTTCTTTTATTCCTCTTTCATCAAATGAAGTTTAAGAGGATCCTGTAGCTAAAAGCCAAAACTGAATGACTGCTATAGCTGTGAAAGATACCTACATGTAAAATTATTTGAGACTCAAAAGCCTTTAATAGGACATAAGATTAAGCTCAAGGGAGTAGGAATTAAACAAACTCAAAGAACCCTAGGACTTCAGGTATGTAGCTGAAAACATCACAGACTACTGTCTCCAGAACCCCATAAAATTGCAATCACATCCATGGACAGAGTGATCACAGCAAGAAAATAAAAGCATCATTTGCAGTGCAGAAACAAGCCTTCCTGAGAAACAACACCAAGAGGGAAATGGGCACAGCACTGTTCTTGAGGGGTATTTCCCAGCAGCCAGAGAATAAGAAGCAGTCATATTTGAAAACTCTCTTGCTACTTAAATAAATCCATGTTGAAGAAACAAAATCCTTTCATGCAGAAGGCAGCAATAATCTACTTTCAGCAACAACTTAAACTTTCCCCTTTCCAGCAGGAAAATCACAGCTGGCTCACAGCATCTGGAAAGGGCAAGAGGTAACAGTTCTCTTCTGCCTTACCCCGTTCTTGCACAACTGTCAGCCTGCAGTGAGCAATGACACAAAAAGCAATTTCCCCTAAGTGTCCCATCAGAAGGACTCCAAGGCCTCCTCATAATCAATGGTTAGACTCCACCAACAGGAAACAATCCTTGAAAAAGTCTCATCCAGCAAAGATGTATTTTGTCAAGACAGAATATAAATTTCTCAATTTTAGTAACCATAAATAGAAGCTCAACATGTTCCAGTTACTGAATTTAGTCAGCAACAGTAAACCTCAATCGAACGGACTAGTGACTAATCAAAAATCCAGTCTTCCTAAGGAGAAAGGAAATTTCTCCAGAGACAGAAACAAATCCTCAAGAAAACAGGGATTCCATTTAACATGCTAAGCATAAAAAGAAATTGGCTGTCCACTAGAAAAGCAAACAAGCTAAGAACTCAGGTAACAGTCTCGGAAAGCACGTGGACAAAGGGAGAGGAAAGATGAAAAGAAGGTGCAGAACTATGAAATAAAAAGTCAACATAATGGATGGAAGAGATCTTGTTTTAGCATCTATATCTACAAGAGCAGATTTGAACAAAGAGATTACTGTCATTAGCAGGACATGACAAAAATAAGAGTCAGCACAAGTTACTGTAAAAAAGCACAAGTTTGTTGTATGGTAACTAAGGATGACTGCTCATGTGGTACTGAGAAGTGAGACAGGAGGCTGAAAACTACATCCACGAGCATCACCTTTAAGTAACACAAATATATAAAATATATTTTCACGTGTTGGTTGTGAAGCAAGAGTATTTTTTTAGCTTCCAGATTCCTTCATAAAGATAGAAGCCTAAATAATAATTTGTAAAAGGTTTTGCAATCACATGCTAGCAGAACACAAGACCTTTCTACAGAAGAAAGGGGTCAGGCATTTCTCATTTAACAACAAAACAAAACAAACAAAGGCATTCCAATCTTTGGAGTTAAATGCTCTCAATTCTTTCAGAATCTGGCCCATGCCAAATCAACCACCCGGCCAGTTCTATGGCCTCTATACCCTACATAACAACTTACACAGTCATCTAGTTCAGCTTTCCTCATTATCACAGAAACTTTTATCTGGCATGTTTCATTTATTTTTACATTACTAAAGAAGCAAGGTAGACAAAAGTCAAAGCTGAGCTGTAACATACAAACCTCTGAAGAAATATATTTTAGAAGAACAATGGACAAGTATGTTTTGGAGGTTTTTTCTTTATTTAAAATATGATATTTAATCAATATTCTGGCTGCGTAATTAAAAATTACAGCACAAAGATGGATATAAGGACTGCCATTAAATACATTCACCTCAGCAGTCATGCAGACAGGAAAATAATGGAGTTTGAAGCCTAAAAGAATGAATGCCCTGAAATGCAAGTAAAGGGAATACTTTAAAAAAAACCCCAAACCCAATGAAAGAGACAAACCCCAGCAAACCCCAAGCCACCCCAAGAAACCGAGAAGAAATAAATTCAACTAATCTCAGCTGTGGTGATATAAAACACATTTCACAAGGCTAGTCCCAAACCACCTGGGGTTCTACAAGACATAGGGCTTTAGTTCAGATTCTATCAGAAAACTTTTAGGCAGACAGAAAAATTTAGTTATCACTTAACTTGTATTCTTCAAGTGTAAAACTCTTCCCAGCCACGCCAGGCCACACTATTATCAGCTTTCAAATACATCAAAATACTGTTAAAAAAAAAATCCTGTTAAGCAGAAGTCAAAGAACTCAGAAGAGAGACTGATGCTATAAAGCTGGTCACCAGCATACAAGAGGCACACTGGTGGTTTTATGGTACTTCATAGAAAAATGTCACTTTCCTACACCATTTTCTTCCTGTGGAAAAATACACAGCACTGAAAGCTGGTATGAGAAAGTAAAAACATTACTCCCCTAAATCTTTTTCTGAGCTGTCATATGTAACATCAGCCTTAAAAGGTAAAGTAATGCAAGTACAGTAAACCTCGTAAAGGCGCAATGAACCATCAACACGGCAGCACCAACAGTCAGCAGAGAAATAAGTTCCATATTTCTGCTTTGGCACTTTGACATCACAGTGCTTACTGTCAGTGTCCATTCCCATAAGACACAACTGTTTTCTCAAGCTGCAAAGAAAGGCTTTTGCCACTCGGAATAGGAGAGGAAACTTCTTCATTATTAAATAGGAAGCTAGTTACAAAAATAGGAGAGATGGCTTACTGAAACGTTCATTTTTACTCTTATTTTTTTAATAATTCATGTCAATCTATTTGTCTAGCTGCATCTAAGATTCCTTGCATCCAGGTATCAAGATTCTTTCCAACCTCTGAAAAACATCATGCTTTCAAAAATTAGGAGCTCCTTCCTCTCCAAAGGACCCTCTTTACAAATGCTCCAGACAGGTGATAGCAACTCATTTTCAAATTCATTAAACCCTGCTCAACAAATGAGTCTTTTATTCTGATGTACACCAATATTGCCTAATGAAATCCAACAGGAAGTTTTTTGGCATCGAAAAATAATTCTACTTCATTTAATGGCTCAAAGAATCTCAGCATTTTTGATGACTTAATTTCAAACTTCAGTTGCTGAACAGTAGTTTTGAGGCAAATTCAAGGATTTGGTTGGACAACCAATTTAGCTATAAATTGCACTGCTTAAAATGAATTACTTAGTTAAACCTTAGTGTGAATAATCTGAGAAACTGAAGATACCTTTCTGGAATTAGATATGTAGGTGGGAACATACTAGACTGGCTTCTCTCCCTCTTCTCACACACACCGCGATGTAGTGATCTGAAAATCTTTATATGTAAACTTATAGGCTTAATATAGGCACTGTGGGCAGTACTTTTCAGCTCTAAAGAAGCAAAGTGATGTCCTAAAGGAATACTTTTAAGTTTTCAGCAGGTACAATCTAGGCTGAAGAATTGATCTTAGATTTAAACAACCATATTAATTTACTTATCTGCATAGAGATTCTAGTTTGCAGTAGGAAGTTGGAACACTTGCTGAGCTTTTCAAAAGCTCTCAAGTGATACAAGGCTCTGAGCCTTGTATCTCTTATGCATACAAATAATCTAGAACAAAGATAAAACAATAGCAGTGAAAGAATTAGTGCAAGACGTCTTTGTGTATTGTTTGAAACAATGAAGGTATTTGTACAATCTACAGTACAGCTACATTTTTTATTAGAAAACTGTTGCCACAGATGCCAAAGGACTTTTCCAACAGACTACAGTTTACTCAGTGAAGACACCCAGCTGTTTCTAGTTTCATACCTGCAGATAAAGGTATTTTCAAAGCCCAAAAGACTTCAGAGAAAGTCTAAGGCTTCTTCAGATTATAGTAAGATTTTTGTTACTATTAACTTACACTGAAAGGGACCCTTATTCTCTTCCCACAGGAAGCCTGAATATGGCAAAGATAAAATAGGTTGGAGGGTAATCAAAACCCTTTTAATCTTTTCTATGCAAGAATTAACAAGCAGGGAGGACTCACTAAATTCTTCTTCTTCACAATTAATACACTAAAATAAAGTCACTTGCACGTACCACGTTAGAGTGACTTGTTAGCCTCATACTCAATTACCCAGAAGATCTGCCAGCTGCCTACTGGATAAAGGTAGGCTGTAGGAGTTAACAAAAACAAACTGTCTAAGTCTTCCTAGAAAAAAAATCCAAGTATCTGATCTCTGTTTGCTCTAAAACAAATAGATAGCATTAAAATATCAAAGGCTATGTAAACACAAAGAACACAAAAGCAGGAAACATTACTATTTCACTTGCATCATCCCAAAACCAGGAACTGAACATAAGCCATGCCGAGTTCCCCATGTTTGGGTAGCCTACACTTATCAGACAAGACTACCTCTTCCTTTTGGGACTCTCCAGGGGCTGCATTGTTCCCCCACCTGCCCTTTTTCCCAACAATACTGCACCAAGGCAGAAGAGACATCCCACAACAGATGCCCTACTTCTCTGTGGCTCTATTTTCCCAGACTTCTGAATGCTAGAAGAGCATTAAACCTTTTTAGTTCATGCTTTCAAGCACTGCTGCACCCCACATTGAAGCCTTCTCCCTAACCAGGGTTATTGTATCTATAAAACACCTACATCTTCATTTTGTTTATAAAGTATTTAGACACATTACATCACTGTTCTGATATAGGACAGCATAAAAATAAAGCTGACTACCAATTACACCTCACTCTGCATTGTAAACAAAGATCAATTCATGATTTGTCCTAAAAATTAAGATTAAAATGATTCTTTCTGTTTTCATAAAGTAAACCACTTTAAATTTATTGTGTTTTCCATCTCACTGTAATGGTCTTAAAAGAAAAAGGCTGACCAGAAATCACAAGCACATTAAATGCTGTTTTCCAGCAGCCATGATAAATATTTTATAAAACACTTAGTAGAAAGTACAAATACATAAACATCAACAATAAGGTAAGTTTGCTATCTGCGATCCCTAGCCAAAGTATCAGGACTGGGAGACACATCACAGTACCCGTCAGTACATCACTTCTCTTCTTGCTGTTTCACAGTCCAGCTTCTTGTACAGCCCTGCATCCACACTGCACTCTCCAAACAGCTCAGCTTCATTCGTGCCTCTGTACCATTTTAAAATAACCTTTTGTTTGAAAGTCTCTCCTCTGAGAGGTGGCCATTTAAGAAAAAACAAAAGGTATCAAAAGTCTCAGGGTTTTATGCCATAATAATTTGATTGTCTTGCTAGTTGTGAATGGAGATGATTTTGAAACAGTTCTGTTATAGCAGAGAATTTTCTGATTACTTAATATAGTGACATGAAAAGTAATTGCAAAATACATAACTAGTGCCTCATTTTTTTTAAGGCACTAGGCAGGCCATGACGGGGAAAAAAAAAGCCCTACCAAGTCCCAGAGCCAGCAAGCTGTGTGCCACAGGACTTGCTGAGCAATTGCAGTTAATGATGCTGTTGTAGATGCAAGAATTTCATCAACTTTACACCTTTGCTCCAGGCAACAAAGAAGAAAACTCCAGAAAGTGCATTTTAACTTTAAGTTATCTAAGAAGATAAAAGGTATTGCAGTTACAAAACACACCAACTGATACTAACTTAAAGAAAGCCATACAGGCTGTTTTCACTTGATATGTTAAGGAATATAGAAATTCTCCTGAGACATTATGTGCTAAGGAAACTACTGAATGGTGTAGCTGGGTAATGTGATGTATTTCACAACACTAGAAAATTTAATCTTGTAATTCTTAGACAAAGCTGAGTAACCAAGACTAGAACATCCTACCTAAACCTTGATTCATTGTTTTTGAACAATGAAGTAGCCACACACTTTCTTCTGTAAACTTTTCCAGTAATTAAAAAGTGTACAAAAAAAAAAAAGTAAAAAAATCTGTGCCTAAAAAAAATAATCTTCAAGTTAAAGCAAAACCAGGCTGTGCTCTTGGACGTACACAGGGTTGCATGTATGTGCTAGCAAGGAAGACTCACGGACGTAAACAAGGACAGAGCAGTCTTACAGAATGTTCTGCTGTGCAAATGTATTACCTAAAAATAGCTGGCGGCGTGACATTTATGGCAAATCCAAGAGGAAGAACATTTATTCACAGATAGTTGTAACAAAAAGAAAAAAAAAACCAAACCAGGTATCTATGACACAAAGTAAATTTGAGAGCACTAGCTGTGTCAGGAGCTCTGACATGTTCACCAGTAGTGCTTTTAAGGAAATTACCACCCTCTGATTGTGCAACCCCCACCCTTATATGGATTTTATTATTCCTAAAGGGGGAACAGACAGAAGCCCAAGCCTGTGCATATTCCTGCTGCCATAGTATACAACTCAGCAGATAAAACTTCTATCTCCAGCATGTTCAACCCCACAGTAATGGTAGGAATTCCCAAGAAAAATGTAGACTGCATTCAAAAAAAAAAACAAACAACAAAACAGAACAAAAAAAACCCCTCTTTTCAATCCTGCCTTCACAGTTCCCTTTCTAGAACCATATACAAAAAGTTCAATGAGACCTCACAAGAGCAGTCATGTTCCTTCACCTAAGATGAGATTAATTTCAGAGGCTTAGGACACTGTGCTACAGAAGGCTCACCTCCCTTTCCAAAACACTTCATTGAAAAGCTCTGTATACCTAGCAGCTGATGGAGCACTGACTGTGCGTTCGAGGCCGTATTAGTGGACTTCAAGACAAGTAAATCCAGTTTGACTTATGTGGAAAGGCTGAGAGACCTGGGGCTGTTTAGTCTGGAGAAGACTGGGAGGGGATCTTCTTAATGATTACAAATATCTGTAGGGTGGGTGTCAAGTAAAAGGGCCCAGTCTCTTTCCAGTGGTGCCCTGTTATAGGACAAGGGGCAATGGTCTCAGGCTGGAACACAGGAAGTTCCACCTCAACATGAGGAAAATCTTCTTTACTGTGAAGGTGATGGAGCCTGGAGCAGGCTGCCCAGAGAGGTTGTGGAGTCGTCTTCTCAGAGACTTTCAAAACCCACCTGGTTCTGTTCCTGGGTGGCCTGCCCTGGGTGATCCTGCTCTGGCAAGGGGGTTGACTTGATCTCTAGAGAGATCACTTCTAATCTCTACCATTCTACGATTCCATAACTTCACAAAAAAACAGTCCTAAGAAAGAGATGTCATTTTAGCCATGAAATCTAAACAACTAACAGTCCACTTGCTCTTTATGTCTTTACATCTCTTCATGCATGCCTGCAGTGTTAAGGGGTGACAGAGCACACAACTCATGCTAATTTCAGCCAGCAGGAATGGTAAATGGTAAAAAAACCTAACAAAACAACAACATAGCTACACTGATGGACAACATCTCTTTTCCAGAATTGAAACACGGCTTTTGGTTTATAACACAGCAGGTAAGCTGTGGGGTCCGCCAAGCAGAAAATCCCTTCCATCACTGCATGTGACATGTAAAACAAAACTACCAATCATATATTTTGTGAAAGTTTTCAAATGAAAAGTTCTACCAAATACAGCAGCCTAGCACAAGCCCTTTGCCTCCAGAATCCAGTGATAAGCAGCTAAAACTAAAACTAGGCCTTTGCTACCAAGTAAGGTGAACACTGGAATTTACAAGGAAATGTTCCTTCCTATTCTGCAAGCAGGTTTTGAACTGTACCCCTCCAGAAAGGGAGTGGGGCTGGGTAAGATCTGAAACACTGCAAAGCAGGTGAAGGAGCCAAAAATGATGTCACTGATTTCCTCATTGTTGGATATAGAGAGAACAGGCCCCAAACTATCTTGCTCCAAGAAGATGTCAGCACACGGTAAATGGTTTAGCTCAAAGCCTTGAGAGCTTCTCATTTTGGTAGAAGCTATCAATATCCAGTTATGGTTTGCATTTGTTGAAAAGAAAAATTACATTGAAATCAGAGATCAAAAGTGCTTTGGCACAACCTGTTTGGAAAAAAAGCTGCCAGAAACTATGGAAGGCCTGCATGGAATTTGCCTTCTGTACACAGCTGCAGAAGCCGGTTAAACAGACCCTTTGGTTCAGGAGAGGCACAGAGCACTGAGCAGCAAGGAAAGATCTGTGCTCATGAAAAGCAACAGAGCAGAAGCTCTTGGGGGACGCCTGCTGCCCACAGAAGGAATTGTCTGTTTGTAAACTACATTTAATTGCAGCCAGAATATGCTTCAGATAAACCATAATGGAGTAATTTTTACATGAGGAACAACTTGGTTAATTACAAGGTTAATTGACTGGTCATATCAATAACCCCGTTTATTAACAGTGTCTTTAAGCACTTCTTATGCTTTTAAGGATGCGTTTACAGACCATTAACCCAAAATGATGTGAACAAGTATTTTAAACTGCAGTCCTGGACCAAGTCTGCACTACCTCCTCTCAGACACATTCGAAGTCTGCAGCTTGGCTCAGTGCTCAGATCACAGACTGTGGTATGAACAGGGGAAGGTGTACTCCTTGGGGAACCTTCTAATTCCCCAAACTAATTGAAAAAACCCCAACCTGAAACAAACACCTCTTACCTAAGCAACTACAAAGCACTACAAAATACCAGTTCAGTAACAAATTTTACTTTAAAGAAGCAAAGTGAGCACCATGACTATTTTGTGATGGGCTTACATCATCATAATGTAAGACCAGTACACTGGACTTAACAGTGGAAAAAAACCAAAGACTATTTCAACATCCTCCTTTAGGTTATTTTTACTGAAGTCACAACCTCGGGGAACATTTAAGATAGCAATTAGGCAAATATATTTGAGTACTGCAGCCTTTAAAAGGCCTGGCACAAGCACTGTATATTTGATTTTTAATTAACTCTCAATCCTGCAAATAGTATTTTTTCCATTCTATTTGTGAACTTCATCTAGCTCTATTCAGACAATTAAGCCATAAGTTCAAAAACTTACAGAAAGGCTCATTAAGTATCTCCTGAACATTAAGGAAGGTCTCCCATTCTGAACCAAGTTTTATTCCCTCCCAATGTTTAAACTTCTCAAGCTCCATTCCATTTGCAATTGAGTCATTTAGTGAAAGCAATAGCATACACATTTCCTGAAAATATAACACACATCAAGCTGAAGGCTGGAGAAGTGACCAAGAAAGATGCTGTACCTGAACAGAATGAAACCAAGTGACTCAACAGCTGCCCGCCTCACGTCATCATTCACATCACTCACCTAAAAAAGAAAAAACAGGACGTTCAGAACATACTTAAAACACTTGAGGACTCTGCAGTATTTCAGGCCATGTGTCAGGCACACGCATGCATCAAGACGACAGGATTACAGAGAAAGAAAATCTTGGCTGAAAGAGCCTCAACCTTGTTCAGACACTGACTGCAAACCTACCAAAGAGTAGGCAGACCTCATCTTTTACAGCTTGTTTCTTCTCCAGACTATCACTGCACAGACTATTCACTGCAAACTCGTTACCAACTTTTTGAGGATCATATTTTTTAATAGGTGCCTTTTTTGTGATACCAGGTCAAATATTCTAATGAAAGTCTATTTATCCTAACGTCAGAAGTCCTTGTTATTTCTATGCATAGTATTAAGGAAAGCTCTCATCATTTCACCATCTCTGATTTGGACCAGAACATTAACTTTGTAGACACAAAGCCTGTCAAAGTGATGCACTTACTCTCTCACCACAAATTTATTGCTATGTGCTTCTAAGCCCATGGTACTTACAGCCACATGCAGGAGGCGTCTGATGGCCTTGTTGTTCCCCGAGCCACAGTAGGCCATAGCAACAGTGTACATGCCAGAACGACGGAGAATTGGATCCTGGAAGAAAAAGCATCAATATTTAACATCCATCCAAACAGGTATTCTGTAATTCTGACATTAAATCTGTACCACTCCTGGACCTGGAAACAGGTAGCCTCACTGCCTAACTGTACATTAAATGTGAGTAATGGGACAATCTGCAAAGCAGGGTTATCAGTACCAATATCAGAGGGACAGAAAGTTGCCATGTCACAAGCTGCCAGAGAGAGTATCTAGCAGATGTGTCATTCTGCTTATTCACTATCTGATATTGACCACTACTGTATCCTTGAGAATTAATCCACCTACAGCAAGTCTCATCTGTTTCTAACCATTACACCCTGTTCTGTTTGTTGTTGCTACTCACAGGACTATGGAGACCGAGTATGAGACTAAAGAAATAGCCTCATACATAAACATCTACACACTGCTGTTCTTGTATTTTTGAGTGAAGCAACCCACTTCATTGCCCTACTTCAGCCCTATGTAAGAACTTCCCTGGTTTGGAACAGCAACCCCCAGCAGTTGGAGATTTCACAAAAGGACAGGAAGGTCACTTGTTTAACAAAAGGGTCGGGGATTAACCCAAAGCTAAACTTACCTTATCTCTGCAGAGACTCTCAATGAGGGCATCTGCCTCCTCCATCCTCCCGTACATGACCAGAGCGATTCCAACCGCAAGGCCTCGCAAAATCTTTTCATGCTGGGTTTCCTGGGCATAGCCAACCATGTCCTCAATGGCCTGAGCATTTTTAGATCCCAGCATAACCAATCCCAGTGCTAGGCCAGCTGCCTCACCTGCACAGCACAGAAAAACAAAAAACCAAAAATCAAGCAAATTCTGTTCCCCAAAGCAGTAAATATTGTATCTAGAGAATCATACAAGATGTAGGCCAAGAGATCACTCCCGGACATCCTCACGCCCAGTAGTGCCATTATTCATGGACAAATGTGTTTGTAATAACAACATACCAGCCACAACTTAGTGCTCTTTGCTACCACGTTCAATTTTCTCTTCCTTGGGCCAAGAACTGCAGAGAAAATTCTCCTGTGCACCCTTGGCAATGCAGCAGTAGGCCCCACAAATTTCTCCAAGCCTATCTCTTAACTAAAAAGGGCAATGGCTTTGGAGATCACACTAAATAAAAAGTGTATGACAAAGGACATAATAGAATAAAATAAGGAACTGTTTAAAGACCTAGCATGTCTTATCAATATTTGGTATAGTGCCACAGACCAGTCCTGACAGGACCTCTGAACATTACTGCCACATAACTGAAGAACCACACTGATCAGGAAAAGATCAGTAAATAAAACACAGCTAAGGCAACCTAGAAGTGATCTATGCTGCTAACAGAAAACCAGGAGAAAAGAAAAAAACACCAAAAACCCCAGGTGCCTGATAAGGCCTCAGATGGTTATTTGCTCTGAAAGCAGAACATTTACCTGTCACTGCATCATCCTGGTATAGATTTGTTTTCAGCAAATCGTACACATCTTGACGTGCTGTCCCCATGGCAGCCAGACCCAAACCCAGGCTGCCACCATGTCGGACAATCTAGAGAAGCATATGCAAGTTCAGTCATCATAAAACAGGGGAAAAATATGGCTTCAGCTGAAGCAGACATCTTTCCATCAATATAAAGCTGCAAACCCCAGACCACCCAAAATGATTTTTTGACCTGTTAGAAATACCACTTTCATCACCTCAGGCAGTAACTCTGATGAAAGAGGCAGAAAATACAGTAGAAATGACAGTTCAAAAGCCCACAAATGGGTATCAGAAGCTTTACACATAGCACAAGAGACTTTCTAGTAACTTTAAAGTCTTTTTCCCCACCAAGTGATTTATGTAGAACCATAAATTGCTTTGACATGTAAAAAATGCTGTGTAGTAATAACAACAGAATTGAATAGAAAGGTAAATCAGTAACCACTTAAACAGTCTACATCCTCTTTTCTTCTAACAACAGACACAGAAAAGGCAGTACTTTTACAGTAAGACAAGAGGGATCTGTTCACAGAATTTTTAAAGTACTCTGAAATTTCCCAAAAAGGGAACGTGCTGGAAAAAAAATACTAATCTATTCCTAAATTGAAAAGATACTTCCATAGAGGTCTCCAGACAGTAAGTGCTGAAGTAAACCACATATTTTTGTATAAGATGCATTAAACGTACAGGGCAGCAGAGGTGCTTTGCTGTTTATTCCTTTGACAGCTAAGCCATAAGCGATAGCAGTGTTGGAATACTGCAGGCCCAGTAACAAAACAGGGTTGGTATACAAGTAGTAAGAAATATAAAGCTAGATTCACTGTCAAATATGCAAGAATTTCCTAAAAAGCCTACCTAAACCTTGAGCAACACATTGTTAAAACCAAACTTTACACTTAAGGCCCACAGGGGGTGAAAGTATCACACTACTGCCGTGGTCTTAGTTACCTCTAACCCCCACTTCTAAACTAGCTAGCATCCTTTTGGATATTCCCAACAAAACAGAAGTACCTCACTGAACCCAGTACTTACATCATTACTGGCATTCTTCAGCTGGTTCAGCAAATAGTCAATGATGTCTCCACCATGGTTAGCATGAATGAGACCCAAGGCATAGAGACCTCCACCTTCCTGGTAGGCTGACCCTGGAGAGGTGTCCTTGGGCAGGTATGTTGCCATTAGCTGTAATGCTTCCTTCTCATGACCCTGTATGTCCAGTGTTGAGCAGGAAGGGAAGATAGTGGGAAGTGAAAGGTGAAAAAAGACTGGATGTAAACATTTCACATTAATATTTAAACAGCTCAGGAGAAAAGATGTTATAGTCATTGCTTTCTCCACAAAAAAAAACCAGCCTTTTAGTGATGCATAATCAGCAAAGAATCTTTCTGTACTGGGGTTTTGCTAAGCACAGTACATGAGTGTTCATCGGTCACTTGGTCACTGGTCTAAACCAGGACAAATTTGACCTGAAGCAACACTAGAATTCATTCACTAGAGCACTTTAATGCTCAGTTACAAAGGCTTCTTGCTATTTTAAAACAGCTTTAAATAAGTCTTCCCTACCTGTGAATGAATTTGAAGAAAATGACCACTACTTAGGTGGCCATTCAAACTTACTACAGGAAGGACTTTGCTTCTGTCCACAAACCACTTCACAAACCACCTGCAATTTTGACAGCTACCAACTATTGATTCTGTTCAACTCACTTTAATGCTCAGTTACAAAGGCTTCTTGCTATTTTAAAACAGCTTTAAATAAGCCTGCCCTACCTGTGAATGAATTTGAAGAAAATGACCACTACTTAGTTGGCCATTCAAACTTACTACAGGAAGGACTTTGCTTCTGTCCACAAACCACTTCACAAACCACCTGCAATTTTGACAGCTACCAACTATTGATTCTGTTCAACTCACTTTAATGCTCAGTTACAAAGGCTTCTTGCTATTTTAAAACAGCTTTAAATAAGCCTGCCCTACCTGTGAATGAATTTGAAGAAAATGACCACTACTTAGGTGGCCATTCAAACTTACTACAGGAAGGACTTTGCTTCTGTCCACAAACCACTTCAGAAATACACACCTGCAATTTTGACAGCTACCAACTATTGATTCTGTTCAACTCAAAAAGAAGAGCTAGGAAGAAGGGTCTCTCCTTGAGCCATGTTCCCCCCATCCCACCTCTGATGAGCAGCAAAACATGCTGTAAATGACATTGTCTGTGAGAGGAGATGGACTCCACAAAGCACAGCTTTTCTTTAGTGCCAAGACATAAACTGTGTTACAGCTGTGCCTTGCAGTTTACCTAGACTAGGTAAACTGGGGTGCAGCCACCATTCAGAACCTCCATTTCAATCTTTTCAGTGCTCACAAGTCAAGCTTTTATATTGAACAGAGGCAAAGGAATGAAGTGTTACCTTGTGTATAACACCCAAGCTGGCAGTAGCAGTAAACTTAGCCCAGTTAGTAGCCCTAGCCAGCCACTCCAAATTGTCTCTGGAAGACAAAAAGAGAAAGGTTATACTGAGTTTTTCTTACAGTCCATTTCTCATCCTGCAAGCAGGGTTTCACAGAACTAAAGACTGCTTTCAAAACAGAAAGCAGTGCTGAAGGGCAAGAAGGCTAATGACCTTTTCACTTTATATCTCTCTCTCTCCTTCATCAGCCCTGATTTTTGGTTCATTGTAGTCAACCTTCTAGATACTGGTGATCACAGCAAAAGATGGGAGAGCAATAGCTAAACATGTAGCCTATCAACTCTCTGGGAAAAACTCTAACAGAGTTTCTAGATCTTTCCTCAAGTCCCTGGTAAGGTCAACACTGACATTTCCCTTCCAAGTGTCATTCAGCAACGTCAGTCTTCACCAAGAAAGACAAATCATCTCAGAAATTCTCCAACTAGTAAACAAAAAACCCAGAAATTCCAGATCTCCACCCTCCAAACAGCTTATATGGTTAGCAGTCAAAGACAGTTTGTGAGGATAGAGGAAACAATTCCATCTTCTTCCCTCTGCCTCCACATTAGTTTCAGAGACTTTGTTTATTCTTCTCTAAGCCCATCAGAGTTCTGCAGAAACCCTTTTGGAAGCATCAAGCTAAGTAGAGCAACAAAGTTGTTTGAACACCTCTAAATGACATTGGATCTTCCCTGCCATAGATTTACCTGAGGAACTGGTCACTGGTCGTACCACAATGCATAAAGGAGTTTGCTATAACCGTTGCCGTGTGACACACTGAATTCCGCACTGCATCCTGAAAGGACAAAAACAATCAGTATCACCAGTCAGCAAAAGATATGGCCAAGGCTGCTTAATGTGCTTGCCTGTATGCTAGAAAAATGGATTGCAATTACATTCAATTTAACTAGCAATTTCCCTTTGATTAAAGTTAATAGATTGTTAATACATTCTAATATATCCTGAACCCATCTTTCCAGTGCAAACCAATCCTTTCTAGGAGTTTCTGTCAGAGATGTTATTACTTCAATAGCAGTTTAACTGGAACCCCCCCACACTTTGGGTTCCCAGAACTGAGCACTGCAGAGCATGTGCTGCTGACGTTGTCAAGCCATCTCTGGAACGCTAGGCAGGAGCACTCCCAAGCACTTAACCAGATGATGGAAAAGATTGTCCAGTACATTTGAAGTGCCTCCTGAAATAGATGAGCCCACTGACAAGCACCCCCTATCATTTTTGCTGATGATGTACACCTCATTTACTTATAAAAAACTTATCCTAGGGTTTCTAATAATCATTTGGCTTAAGAAAGCCTAATTTGCTGGTAAGCTTTCATTAGCCCACTCTTGAGTAACACCTTCCAAAACAAAATCAGTTACTCAGTTCACTGGCACTGCCTACATTAAGTTTTGTCTTCAGTGTGGAATTAGTCTCTGAGCACATATCAGGATTTCTTTAGCCCAGGTGAAGTGTGGTCTCGAGAGTGAGTCTGTCTATCCTACTGACCAAACGGAAAACAAACCCACCAAAAAACAGGAGGGAGAAAAGGATTAGTTTCTACAGCCTATCAGCAAAAGACCCAAACCCAACACACTAACAGCAGCTTGTCTTTAGGTTATACTAGCTGTAAATAGACAAGTGTGACTGCATGCTCTTCTTTGGGTGAAATCAGCTCTTCAGTCTCAGAGGTTCAAGTTTTAAAAACTGATCATGACTAAAACACAAAATCATTCTCAAACCCCAGGGAGATTGTGCTAAAGTATAAAGTGATTTTCTAAAATTACAGCAATGTGGTCAAAACAAACACAGGGTAAATCAGATGAATCCCAGACAACCATATCTAACAAAGTCTCTTACCTTTGTGTTTTTGAGGATCATGAGGTCTGTATTGTTATTTCGTATTAAAAATTGCAGATGTAGCTCAATGGCCATTTCCCCACTTAAAATTTTAATCATTTTTGATATCTGGTCTTTAGGCTCTGGGTTCTTCACATGCAAACAAAAAGAAGAATAAAACATTGAATCCAGATACGGCTCTGTTAAAATATAGTTCGTGAGAAGCAACTCTAGTATGTTCCCATCATCATGTTCCAAAAATCTAACAGGTTTTTGGACTAAAAGGACATTGTTTCTGCCCTTGATGCACAAGCCCAAACCTGACAGATAACTGAGTCCCTTTGTGCACAACAGTGAAGGTGGGAGAAGAGACTCTTTGAAATGTATTCTTTCATTAAAAGCAAAAGGATACAAGTGACGGCCAATATTCTGCAAGCTGCTGCTTGGCCTTATAGATACAATGAGTCTGCTGCAATAGGTAACAACTTTTACATAAGCAAACCTGTATTTCCATGGACGTTTTAATGGAGAGGACCACAAAGCCACAACTCTGCACAACCCTGATGAGCTGCAGCATCATTCTTGTGAGCTACAGACTTTATTTAGAACAGTGTCTAGTAGAATTAAGAATCTCCAAATACATTCATCTTCCAGAGCTCCTTGAGAAAGCCTCCTCCTTCACGGTGGAACAGTTTCCACAGATTAAGTTCCACCTGAAGTTCCTTCTGAGCAGGGTGAAAAGTACACTGGAGCTCTTTGTACTGATATTGTTAGCTGGTTAGAGACTAGTGAAGCATAAGTAGTTCAGCCCTTAAACTAATCCCTTCAATTATTTCTTTGTAGTCAGCATTCTTAATTGTGGAAGATTAAGCTCAAGAAAATATCTGACCACGTATTGTTTTTATGTACTTGTCCCTTGGCACAGCCATCAATGCCAGCACAGCAGAAACTGATTCAAGACACCTTTCCTGCACAAAACCAATGTTTACAGGTTTCTGGAGGGGGAGGGGGGCAAGAAACTCAACTCCTTTTGTTTTCCTTGGAAAAATCATTTAAAGAAAACACTTCTGTTTGCCCTTGATGAATTTTTCAGTGATCTGCAAAACTCTCGGAGATTCCCAAGTGTAGTTTGCAAACATGCACCATGAGGAAAAAGGAGAAAAAGAAAAAAAAACACATAAAAAAACACCAACAAACCAACATGTCTTGTACTTTACTTTCCTCTCTAGTATCATCACTTTTCCTCAGCACTAGAAACATCAGAATAGCATCAGCTATTCTACATGCTGAAATGCAATTATATGTGCATGTCAGAAGTGTACTTGGAAATTAATAAACTAATCTAAAATTTTAAACCAGTTTGCCCAGCAACACAGCCAGAGGCAACACCTTCCACCTTCCTCCTTCATGGAGGAAATTTTACATCAGCATCCCCTCCTGCCATTCCTGCAGAACAGCATCAGTTCTACCCAGTCAGAACTACAGCTGGATTTCAGGAGAAGGAAAAAC
>VWZY01007452.1:177982-199092 GCA_013399075.1 Chloroceryle aenea | reverse complement strand
CTTTTGCAGGCCACCTCTGCCGGCCCAGCTCCTCTCGCGTACGTTGAAGCCTCACCCAAGCCCCTTTATCGCTAAAAAAAGGGAAGCACGCGTCCAGAGCCACCCGACAGCCCCTCCCCAAATCGCCCACCCCCCGTCCCTGGTGGCGCGGGGCAGCATCCCGACCCCCCATGGGTGCGGACCTAAAGGTGCCCCAGTTGTGGAGGAAGGTGGAGGAATCTTAGCTCCTGCTTTGGTTCCGTAGGGACAGATGGGAAATTCGGGCTGGTGGATTTGCACCAAGGAAAATCCATCTCGACAGCAATGGTGGTGTACAACAAGAGATCAAACCCCCCGGACTTCAGGGGCATTTCTGTTTCCACTAAATAGGAAATAAAAATTACTTTCTTAAGAGCTGGAATTCCTTGAGGAAATCTCGTGGCCTCAGTGACGATTCCCAAGGAAAGTTACCAGGGCCCTGTCTGTGACACCAAGACAGTCAGCTCCACTTTCCCAGGCAATGGAGCAGCTCTCCAGCCTTCCCGAGTGCCCGCAGGTGAGCCACCTCCCTGAGCCGCACACAGACCAGTTCTGATCTTCTGGATACCATACACTGGGGTCACTTCCATTCCCTCCCAATACACCTTTTATTTAAATGAAGCGAAGCATCAGTTAAACCACGTGCAGTGCTGCTGAAAGGGTAACACCATGGCAAACAAAAACCAAACCAAGCCGTGTTACAACTCAGAAATTAAATTTCTTTATTCTTTACAGCAAGCATGTAAGATAACACTGCCCTTAAATTATTAAATCAATCAAACTATCTGCTGCACCTCTGCATACCCAGCTAATGAAAACAAACAAACAAAAGAAAGAAAAAGAGTTCAAGTCACTTTTATGCCTTAGTCAAAGGAAAACAATACCTTTGGTCAAATGTATTCCATAAACATACCTCCTAAACCTCAGACAGTTCATCTGCTTCCACAAAAGTCTCACTGCAAGGGCAAACTTGCACAATTTACTTAAAAATACCGGTAAATAAATCCATTGGATTTGTAGCACTAAGACAGGTTTAACCGCATATCTGTGTTCTTGGGCAACCTCTTAACTGGTAAACTCTAGGTGGCAAAGGCCAAATACTGCAGGAAAACCAAAGATTCATCTGATCCTACTATCAAGTCCTGCTGGACTTGCCTAACCAAGGGCTTTATCCAGCAAGCAGGAAACTGCCCAGCGACCTGGGCTCTGCTGCACAGCAGCCCTCGTGCTCATGCCAGGCACAGAGCAGGAGGGTATCTTCATCTTGCTGATATACACTTTCTACTCGGTGCTGGAGGCTGGGATCATAAATACAGCCATCCACACCCACACAGGAAAGTGTTTCTGCTGTGAAGAAATGAGACATGTGCTTCTCCACATCTCCACCTTCCTCTCACCACCTTATGGGGCAGCTACAGCACCTTACGGCTGCACTCCAGGTGAAGCTTCCCTAAGTAAACTGAGCCAAACCATCCCAACACATTCAAACGAGCAGCATGATAATGCAAAGACTGGCTGAGCACAGTGGGAAACCCTCATCTCTCCTGCTCAGCCCTGCCAGCATGGCCCAGACACCCTCAGCCGCTCTCTCCAGCTACAAGGGCGAAGCAGCACCATCACTAGAGGCACAGACTCTCAACCTGAGAGCTGCTCCAGCATTACCATCATGACCCCAGCGAGGTAGGTATGCAGGTAGGTGTTCCTGTACCCATCCTACCCATCCTACCATCAATTTGCCTACATGGGCAAATTGAGGCACGGAAAAATGGTTTGTTGAAAAGCGTTGATGATCATGGTCATGAGCAGAGCTGTGTAAAAAATGCATCCCCTATTCCAGGTAAGAGGTAGAGATGCTGAAGGCACACTGCTGGGAGAGAGTGCTGGCTGGAGCTGGCCAGGCTGCAGACACTTCAGCTGCCACTGGGAAAAAAGGAACAGAGAAAGGACAGACATGAATGCAGGACATACTGAATTCAGTAGCTAACCAGGAGAAGAGGTAGGCAGGACACGATGGGTTGAAGTTCCTGGTCTGAGCTCGATGAAACTCCAAAAGGACAGGCAGCTGCAAGCAAAAACCAGCAGCTTGTGATAAAAACAAAACATGACCTGCTTTATGTTGTGTTAAAGTAAGAATAAAAGTGGTATTAGGATTATAGCAATATTACTCATCAACCAAGGATTTGCAATTCATTGTGTTGCCCCACAGGCTACGGGCAAACCTTTGGAACTACTTAATAGATTCTTTTTATTTATATATTTATTTATGAAGCAGCCACACCTTGTGCTGCAGGCCACCTCTGAGATCTGACCCCACGTGGCTGTGGAGATGTCCCAGGTAAGAAGGGCCTCTCCCGTAGCCCCATCTAGCATCAGCCACACCTCAGCGTCCATCTGCCAGCCACTCCAACCCAGGCGGCCCATCAGCCAGTCTGCAAGCAGCAGGACAAGCCAGCGGGATGGATCCTGCTCGCAAACCACACTCTGCTCCAGCTGCCATTACCAGCAGTATCTTTTTGCATTACTGTTGCTACTCACAGTGGGCAGTTCCTGCATTCATCACATCACAGCTACATTTGAGCCTTTACAGTAGCTGGTAGATCTATTTAGTCCTGCTACAGTCTCCATGCCACCCTGTTATTTGTCGTGGGGTTTATTCCTGAGAGAGAGAGTGGGACCTTCGAAGCAGCCATAAGGCAGGAAAACAAGGCAGCAGGTCTGTTTGCCAGGAATTGCAGCAGGGAATTCTGCTTGGAATTAGAAAGTGTTCCTCATTCTTCAAGCAGGTGGCTGAATTTTACACTCAAAGTCCCAACGCATCTCACCCAGGACACAGGATACATCCCCAAAAGGCTTCTCAGAGGCCCAGTGTCCATCAGCAGCTCCAGGCACCCCCAGGTAGCTGGGTGCAGCTGGGGATGGCTCTCTGGCATGGACCTCAGAGGCTGGCAGAAGCTACAGAAGACCCTGGCGAGTTAAGCCAAGCAGCTTCTCCCCAGAGTGGTGGTTCTTCAGAGGACAGGGTGAGTGGGCATGCACCAGATCCTCCTCCCACTGCTCCAAATCCCCTGGGCAGAGCTGGGACACAGACTGTGCTGGCTGCCCAGCAGTTCTAGGTGCCCGTGTCTCCAGCAGCTTCTTCGTAAGTCCCGTTGGGGGACAGGCTGGTCAGAGCCACTTCTTCCTTGGGGTCCTGCATGTCATCTGCAAAGAGCAGAGAGAGGTCAAGGGAGATTTGAATGGGAAACACTTTGTTGTGCAAAATACAACTTAAGATTAAAAGCAAGCGTGGGACGATGCAACTGAGTTATACTCACAACCTAACCACAGACAAGTTTTTTTTCATAACAAATTTTCATTTTGTTTTACAAACTCAACATTGTTTCCCAAAGAGGGGTGATCTATGAGAGAAGGAGCATGGGGCCCAGCTCCCTGGCCTCCTGCAGTCTCAGCAATCTCAGAACAAGCTGCATGGCCACGAGGCATCACCAGCCTGGCACTGACAGCAAGAACAAGCACTTACATTTTCTGACCCTAGAATACATGTCTCAAAGCTGCATAAATTGGGTTGTATCAGTTGTTTCCTCTGACCCTTAAGCTTTCTAAGCATTTTGTGTGTTTAAGAGGCATTTGGACAATGCCCTTAATAACATGCTTTAACATTTGGTCAGCCCTGAAAATGGTCAGGTCATTAGACTAGTCGCTCGTTGTAGGTCCCTTCCAACTGAAAATACTTGATTTGATTCAATTCTCTTACAGTGAATGAGCTTCCCCTCCTCTACATGCTGCACAGAACAGTCTGTATCTCCACACTACACACCTTGAAGCTTCCTGCACAAGGGCACTTCAGTAAAAAGAAGATCACTGCCGGGAAAGGCAAGCTGGAGCACCAATGGTACAGCAAAGGCTGAACACGAGGCTATTTGTTACCTGATCAATTCCTTTAGAATCAGGAAGCCCAAGGCTGGCTGCTCTCTTGCTCCTCCCCACCAGCCCCAAATGCGAGTTGTTTGGGAACACTCCTTCCAGCTGTGTTTGCAGAAATCTTCATGTAAGATTGGGGTGATGGTTTCAATTCATTGTTTAGACAGACAGGAGTTCTGCTGCCAGAAACTCTGGCAAAATGCATCTGAGTTCAGCAGTGCTCCCAGGGGTATAGTTGGGCACTGGACCCAGCATGGTTTTAGCTGGACAAGCAAGATGTCAGAAAACAGGGAGACAGCAACACAACAGCCGGATGTGTGCTGGTTGTCTTCAGGTTCTGGCTGAACCAGAACACCCAGGGAAGAGACATCAGCTGCAGAGCTGGAAATAGCTTAAGGAGGCTACCAGCAAGAGGTATGGGCACCAGGGATTCAGTGAGGAACCTCTGACAGTCACAGCAGGAGCACAAGGGAGGGAGCTGGGCATACCTTCGCAAACGCTGTTTGCAGCTTTTCTTTCATGACCTTTTCTCCAGCTCCTCCGGCTCCAAGGAATGCACCGCAGGAAGGATGGGACCCTCCACCTTTCCCTGTCTTTCCCATCTTCTGGATAAATGACAGAAGTTGAATTCAGACCAGCAGCTGGTCAGCCCTGCTGCTCCCCCACCTCCCTGCCCCTTACTTGCAACATCTCCACTCCACCAGCCCAACTCCTCACAACAAAATTGGGTCCACTCCACAGAGCCTACCACTGGAAAGCACAGAGCAGCTCCTGACAATCCATATTTCAGGCTGAAACTTCTCTGCTACCCTGAAAACTTGTCCCCGGTGTCATTTTTTACTTTGCCACCTCACTGCCCAAACAATCCTGGATATGGGGGCCCAGAGCAAGCAAGGAACCTGGCAGGAGCTCAGCCAGCACACATGGTAAGGGTGGGATGGACCCAGTTAGGGACATTCCTGCAGAAGGAACTTTCTATTTTGTATTATCACACAGCTATGCCACATCAACCTATTTACTGCTCCCACTTTATTAAGCAATTCCTCCCTCCAGGAGACATCTAGACTTGCAGCACACTGAAAACTACAGCTGTAACTGTTTGTGCAATGCAGAGAGCACATGGCCTCCATGGATGTATACTATTTATTTTGGAGGACAACAAAAGTCACAGCAAGTTACTCCAGGCTTTCAAGCAATTGTAGTAAAACCACAGCAGCTTGTAAAACACAACACCAGCGTATTTTATATGGTTTCCCCCAGCAGCAGTGCAGCATCTCCATTGAAATATTGTCCAGCCTTTCACCTCCTATTCAGATAACAAATGACAAACCACATCAGAGTCCTTCAGCTTATCAAACCATTGCGACACTGAAGGGTTCACAGTGGCAGTCTTTCCTGACAGTCAACAAACCAAAACCTCCAGCGTAAACACATCCCCTCCTCACAGTGCGGGGGGACTCTGGACACCACCGAGGTGCAGCAGCCCAGCAGCCCAGCACATTCCTGCCTAGACTCAAGAGATGCAGGAGTCCCACTGCCGTTCCTGTCCCAGCTCCAATCACAAATGACAGTGTCAAACATATTCCCCAATACCAGGGGGAGCTGCAGCTCCAGGGCAACTGTCAGAGGCAGAGCTAAACAGTGATGTGTGTGGAAGAGGAAGAGGTTGTAAAGCTGCGCTGAAATAAAACAGGCACAAGCAGATGTACTCAGAGCCTTACACTCTGCACACATCCCAGCACCCTTATCCAGATGCAAGAACATCTTTTTTCAGCTTAGCACAAGCACTTTCTAAAGTCAAGAGAGAAACCAACAAGCTCAGCCTCAGCTGAGGACACCCTTACAGCGACATCCCTAGTACCTGCTTTGCAGTGTGCTCCGCAGCCCCATGCTCACATTCCCACAGTCCCCACTCGCATTACATTAACAGTATTCCCCTTCTGCCTTGCTTGTGGGGAAAGCCATGGGGCACAGGAGGCTGGGCTGCAGGACAGCTGGTCGCTGGTATCGCCATGTCCCTAGCCCTCCAGAGGCACAGCTATGTTTCGGATCCATCTGGCCACGTGGAGATTTTTGGAAGGTAGTGCTCACAGGGGCATGGAAAGAAGTTGCCCCTGCCTAAGGATGAACACTGCAGGTGATGAGAGTCCTCATTACACATCCAGGTCCTGGGACTCTTACATGACTAAGAGCACCAGGCAGAGCATCAGAGGTGAATTAAAGCAAGACACTGAGTCCTCCTATGCACCACACATAAAACACACTCAAACAGGCTGCAACACCTGCTCTGGCTTCTTCTGCTTCCATGTTTGCACAAAGATGAATCCACAGCTAGCCACAAAAACACATGAACTGAGCAAAGCACCAGCAATGTGCAGAGGTAGAAAAAGGTCATGTATTGAGGGATGCTTTTCTGCCTCTGCAGCTGCTGTCCCAGCAGGCTGCTGTGACCAGAACTGGAGAGCTCACTGGTGTCTGGGAGCACACCAGAAATTCTTGCAGCAGGAACAATGTGCAGAAGACAAAAGCAGGTGAAGGGAGAGAAGCTGGAAAGGGGATCAGGCATGCCTCAGTACAAAGACTTGGCAGAAGACAGCCCTGCACCCTCACAGTGGGTCCTGGCCATCTCAAAGCTCCTCAAAGTTCAGATACAGGATTCTGGGCTGAGGTGATGGAAAGAAGCATGCGAGCTGCAGACAAGCATCCCCATGTCCCAGGGATCCCAGAGAACTCTGTTGATATGGCATAGCAGGCAAGTTCCAGGATCCCTCAGGGTAAAGGCAGCAAGAGAGCAGAACAACAGAGCCCTTGGAAATGGTGGGGGAAGGGAAAAGTGGGGAAAAAAAATGAAAGAAGGAAGGAAAAAAAGGAAAGAGACCAAGACAAGCAGTGCTGAAGATCAAAGGGAGCCTGAGCTGTTTTTGTGTGGCTGCTGTGACAGCAGAGCCTGTCCAACTGCCCATCAGCCTGCACAAACATGACTCGCCTTTCACCCCAGGGCAAGCGCTGCTCCTCAAGGCCTGTTTGACACCCAGCTTTCATCCTGCCTGTGAGGGAGTCCTCACTGCTTCAACTGGCCACTAACAGATGCAACACACACTTGCTTTTGTTCTTAATCATTAAGCAAAGCCAGCACAAGCACATTCCTCCCGCATGAAGGTCACATCCTGCCTGCACCCTACCGCAGGGACTGCATCCCAACCCTGCATCCTCAAGAACACACATCCATAAGCATGCTTGGCCACTATGTCACACAGATGGCCACAATGTCACAGCCGTCCATTGCCACATCCTTCCTACCCAGGAGCTGCTCTAGTGCCTCCTAACCCACTGGGAAGTTTGTCTTCCCCGTCTACCAGAACTAGGAACTCCACCAGAAAGAGGCAGATGCCATTGGGAAGGCTTTGATTCCACCAGCATGAAAGAGTTCTCAATAGGAAAAGCCAAACGCCAGCAGGAACGGTCAGAACCCAAAGAGAAAAGCCAGACCCCGTCAGGATGGAGGCAGAGCCCATCAGGAGTGACCAGATGGGGTAGCTCTTACCGAGAAGGGGAAGATCCCCCAGGAAAACAGCGCAAATCCCGCTGTAAAAGCCCCCNGCATCCTGCATCGTCCGGCCGTGCAACCCGGGCACCTGCTCCGGCAGCGAACCCCCTGTGCCGAGCACCACCCGCTGCAGCGGGGCGGGGGGGGTCAAGGGGACCCCCAAGCGTCCCGTGCAAGGCGGCCCCCAGAACCTGAGCCCCGTCCCGGGACCGGCACCCCGCCTGTCTCTGCCCCAGCTCCCTCCTGTGAACAGCCCCTGCAGACTGGAGCCCCAGATCGGCCACACAACCCCTCTCAGAGTCCTGGCACAGGCCTCCTGCAAGGCTGCTCTTGCTTCCCGTGGGGAGGTGATAAAATTCAGGTGAAAACCTTGCACTGTGGAGAGTTTGGGAGAGCGATGATGAGCAAAGGCTGAGGTGATTGCAGAGTGGGGTACAGATGAGGAGTGCAACATCTCTCTTGTAACGAAAGGCTGAGAGACCTGGGGCTGTTGAGCCTGGAGAAGACTGAAAGGGGATCTTATTAATGATTACAAACATCTGAAGGGTCGGCGTCAAGTAGAAGGGGCCAATCTTTTTTCAGTGGTGCATTGTGATAGGATGAGGGGCAGCAGTTGCAAGCTGGAACACAGAAAGTTCCACCTCAACATGAGGAAAAAACCTTCTTTATTGTGAGGGTGATGGAGCCTGGAGCAGGCTGCGGAGTTCCCTTCTCTAGAGACTTTCAAACCCCACCTGTATGTGTTCTTGTGTGGCCTGCCCTGGCAAGGGGGTTGGAGTTTATGACCTCCAGAGGTCCCTTCCAACCCCTACCATTCTGTGATTCTATGAATCACAGATTATTGTGAGGTTCAACAAAGCCAAGTGCAGGGTCCTGGGACAATCCCCAGTGTCAGTACAGATGGGGGGGATGGAGGCTTGAGAGCAGTCCTGCAGAGAAGGACTCGGAGGTACTGGTGGATGAAGAACTGGACATGAGCTGGCAATGTGTGCGCACACAGCTCAGAAGGACAGTTGTGTCCTGGGCTGCATCAAAAGAAGCATGGCCAGAAGCTGAGGGGGGTGATTCTGCTGCTCTACTCTGCTCTGGTGAGATCCCACCTGGAGCCCCGTGTCCAGCTCTGGAGTCCTCAGCACAGGAAAGACAGGAACCTATTGGAGCAGGTCCAGAGTAGGCCACAAAAAATTATCAAAGGGCCAAAGCACCTCTTTTATGAGGGCAGGCTGAGAGACTTGGGATTGTTCCGCCTCGAGAAGTTCCATGGAGACCTTACTATGGCCTTTCAGTGCTTAAAGGTGTCTATAAGAAAGATGGGGACGATCTTTTCAGTGGGGTTTATTGCAACAGGATGAGTGTTAATGGCTTTAAACTGAAAGGGGTAGATTCAGACTTGATATATGGAAGAAATTTTTTACATCGGAAACAGTCCTGGAAACGTTCAAGGTCAGATTGGACAGAGCTCTGAGCAACCTGATCTAGTTAAAGATGTCTCTGCTCACTGTAGGTGGCTTGACTGAGATGAGCTTTAAAGGTCCCTTCCAATCTAAACTATTCTGTGAAGCTATGCTAGTCAGAGCTGTAATCAGGGCTCTGTGCTGGCACACATTGCACAGCCCCAGCAGAGGTAAAAGCCTCATGAGCTGGCTCTGCCAGCCGACAGTGAATGAAAGCCACGTGACAGCAGCTCCTTGCATGGGATCTGTGTGCTGGTCACATGAACCAGGAAGCTCCAATCCACAGCATGTGGTAAATACTTCCCCTGTGGCATAGCAGAACAGGCTCCTCCACACACCTTATGTCTTATCACAAAAATCCAGGAGGGGATAAACAGCTCAAAGGTGCAAATGGCCACAGTCACCTTGGCCAAGCACTATCTGAAACAATTCAGAGCCAAACTATCTCTGTGGGATGGGTGGAGGAGGCTCCAAGAGCATTGGCGGTGAAAGCAGAGCTGAAATCCATGTGCCTGCCTTGGATGAGTGATTCCCAGCTTGTGCATTGGGACATACTCATGTCATGAAGGCAGCTGAGCCAGTGTGCCTGCTCCCTGCCTATCCTCATGGCCACCCGACCCCAGAGCTGAGCACATCAGCAGCCACCACAGGGCAGGGATGTGCCACAGGCTTTTCCCCAGGCACAAGGAGGTGTGGCACCTCGGGAAGGTGGCTGTGTGCCACCGATTTTAAGCCTGGTAAACATTTGTCCCAGCTATGACAAACTTATCAAACACTGACCCATGCCAGCATCACAGGCTGGACAGCCTGGGCAGGAGTTTCAGAGAGACTTTCTGCCCTGGGTCCTAGCAAAAGTAACTTACTCATTGACAAGCACTGATAAGCAAGTTGGGGGGAGATAAAACAGAAGGATTAGGCTCCTTTTGCAAAGATCAGATTGTTGCAAGAGCCAATGCTACCATGGCAGTGTGAGAACAGGTGTCAACACAGCAGGGCTACAAAGTCTGACAATTCAACAGCCAGGTCTGGCCTTGGTGTTGCCCAGATTTTGTATTTACAAGGACTTTTTTTTTCCTCATTGGTTCAGAATCTTGCTCATGGTTCCACTGAGAAAAGCCCGGGGTGTGATCAGCACCACAAGCTGCGGTGGCAGCAGCAGGAAGGGACAGGAAGGGGTGATGGTCTCCAGGAGACCTCACCTTGGGGTTCCTCTGCTTATACTTTCCCCCACTACAGGTACAGCTCTCACACAGATTTGTTTATAAGTCTGCCACAAGCAGAAGGTCTCTGAGAAGAGGGCCCAGCAGCTTTGGCTGCTACCTGCAAGGAACAAGCCAGAGGCAGGCACTTGCTTCAGCCAGTTTGACTGGGGAAGTCCAGGTGTCTTGAAGTTGGCTGTAGGAGGCAGGATGATCCTGCAAACTGCCACAACAAGCCCCGCACCCCACAGCACATTTAAACTCCCCACAAGCTGCCAGCACAGCCGTGGTGTGGTGGTGCCAATTATACCTTGTCCGATTGGCAAAGACTATTACAGCACAGGTCTTGCAGGGCTCTTTCCAAGCAGTGCTGTGTCAGTGACTCGCGTAGAGACCCCAAAGTGCCTCAGAAGGTGGCTGCCAAGCAGGCAGTTCCCAGAATTTATGAGAATGATTCTGTCAGGGAAGTTACAGGAAAAAAAATGAAACAATCTTCCTAACTCAGCTCAGAAGGAGCACCATTGGCTCTGCAGCAGCCCCGATGATTAAACTGCCAGCACAGCTCTAAAAACAATATTTGGGACCAGATAGAGCTGTTCTTCATGGCCACTGCAATTCTTTAGTTAATTTTGGGTACACATGTACCACTGTCAGCAGAGGCTGGTTGGAAGGGTGAATGTCACCCACAATCCCCAAACAACCTTGTTTACATTTCTTTATTCATTAACAGAGGTAAGATCTAATAGCAAATACAACTTTATCTGCCTTTGTGTTACTTAAAGAGGTACAGCTCAAACAGTTCAGAGGCAGCCATGAGTAGTGCCCAGCGAAGTGACTGACAGGCATCTGAGCAAAAACACAGATGCATTTACAAGGCCTGACACTCCTTCAAACATCCAACAGTCATCTTTGTAGAAAATCTCTACAGATAGCCCTAAATGAGGGTAATCACATCTCTTAGACGTGCCCGTCGCTGTTCTGAGCAAACACACCATCTCCTTTGAAGTCCCAAGTGAGCAGGAAGAGAAGATGCTTTGTTCAGAGAAATAAATTTATCATGTGTATTAATAGTTCCTTGAAGTCCAAACAAAATCAAAGCTCCATTGGATTAGAACCTTTAAGAGATGTATTTAGGTAGTTAACCTGAAGAGAGTAAAAAGAGGACAGGAAAAAAGATTTCTTGTGCCAGTTTTTATGATAGGAGTGCAGAAGGACTAAACGAGCAAAGAGGGGATCTCTGGGAACAGCTCTGAGCATCCGTGTCCTATGACCCAGCCCAGCTCCTTAATCTCTTCCTCTCAGCATGCACTCACAAGGGTGCTTGGAAAAGCCTCTGAGCCACCGAGGAGCAGGAACTGGCTGCTCACAAGCTAAGCCTTAGCAAACCTTTGCACAAGTGCTCTTTCACAGCCCTGTTCTGCAAACCAGCCTCCACATACCGCTTTGGAAAAATACAGCAACATTACGAGATGCTGGAAAGCATCTGCTTTACTTGTACAATGCTACCAGTTGCCACCAGGAGCACTGCTGTGGAGCACCAGCACTTACTGAGCTCTTCATCCATGGAGTTCTTCTCGGGTGCCTCAAAAAAGTAGAAAAGGAGGTAACTGCAAGTGAATACCCCAAACTCCACCTATTCCCTTGCCTTGAACATCCCAGTCCCATTTATCCCTTTCTAGCCTCTGTCTCCTCTTCACTCCCCTATGGCTCTTCCCACCTTCTCTACCGATCTTCCTTTAAAGGTCCCCCCCTGAACCTTTCTAGCCACTGAACCCAGTTCCCTACACACCCACTGAAGCTTGAACAGTATCAAATCAGACACACATCCTTCCTGTGGTAAGTTCAGTCACAACTGAATCCAAACTAGATGGTGACACTGTTCTGTCCCAGCTCCCCACACACCACACCCAGCCACCTCCAGGGACCACAGAGGCAGACCCAGCTTTGATCCCTGGCCTGGATCCATGCAAGTCATCACACCCGGTTACAACCCCATAAACAAATAAAGCTGAGAAGTTCCCAGCTGCCCCACATCTCAGACATTGCCTGGTTTCCGGATGGGGAATTCTAGACCTTTGCCTGCATCTCTTCTCCAAAATCTCATTCCCTTTGAAAGCCAAGCCTCATTCTGCTCAGCTGTGCAGTTGTCCTGTTCTCTTATGTTTCCTTGAGTGACTGTCCCTTTCTGGATAGCAGAGGGGCACAGAAAGGTATTTCTGAAGAGGAGAATGGGGACCTGGTGTGGGGCTGCATGTGAAGAGCCCATGGTGTTGGGGAATCCTGATCACATGGTAGGAGGAATGTCTCTGTCCCCTTAGAGAGCGATGGAGGTTGTCCCTCAGCCTGCTTCGCTCTTCCTTCTCCACACAGAAGTTCTTTAAAAACTGGCTGGTGAGAGCCATGAAATCAGACACAAGGACCAAGCAACCTCTTCTGGCCTTTTTCATGCATCCTGCCAGAGCCTCAGCTGGACCTTTGCATTGGTTCTATGACAGGACCTAGGACTAGCTCTTGACAGCCACCAGCCTCCATTTCTCCCAGTACGCACAATGCTTTGACACCAGCAGTCCAGCTTTTTGTGTGCTTACCCTTTGGAGAACCTCTTAAAAGTTATCCCAGACCCCATTGAGATGGAGACCTGTGGCTGGGGACCACTACATACAAATGCAACCCCTCCTGTCTCTCTTACACTCCCTCTTGCATCTTCCTGCCTCCTTCCCACAAAACTTCTTCTTGGTACATGCCAAACCCCCAGGTTCTCAAAACTGCTCCCTTTATAAAGACAAAGGGCAGATCCATCAGCTTCCCAAGCTGCAGTTGCTCCAATGGGCAAAGCAGGTGGCTTGGGATCTGGCTGGTTTGACACTGTGGAGCCCCTGAAAGAGGCTATCGATGACTATCTGGCCAAGTGCCCTTCAGATACACTACAGGCACCAGAGGGTCATTAGGCTTTGCCCTGGCACAGAGGCACAATGTGCCAGAGCAGGGCTAGGCATGGGCTTTTTGGAACTGGGCAAAGCTTGGTCTGGATGGCAAAGCTTGGCTCAGATGCTGTCTTGATCAAAATGATCGTCCAGAGGTAGTACTCGGATGCCTATGTGCCAGAAACCCCCAGGATGGCCACTTCCTGCTGCTCTCACAGCATGTGATGCTAACTGAGCAGAGCAGGTTGTTCTCCTCTGCCCCAGGAGAGACCTGATGCTCCTGAAAGACTTCTGGGCCATGCAGCAGAGCTCCTAATGCTTGCTGGTGCATTTCCTCTGTGGGGTTCAGCTGAGCTGGCTGGAGAGGTTGTTCAATAAGCAAGTGAGGGCAGCAAACTTTGCTCTCCCACCGTGTTGTGACTATGAAGAACCCTGGGGAATTTCAGGAGCTTTGTGCTGATGGGAACTATGTACCAAAGATCTCTACACTCAAGCTGTCCAGGGAAAAAGAGGTCCTAGTTCTTACCCCTGAGATTTTCACTCAGTTTTGGGACAGTTTAAAATCCAGAGGCCACTGATCTGCTCTGACTCCCTGTCTGTTGACAGCCAGTTTCTTGGGGACAGCCCCTCAGGTTTCTCAGGGACATTTTAGTATTCGAGTGAGGCATTTCACACAAAGCAGAAAGTCAGTGATTTTCAGTAGAAGGTTCCTGGGGTAGATTGTTCAGACAATACAGCAAAGAAATCTCAGCTATGTAGCAAGGACAGCGTGATGCTGAGGGCACAGTGTCCCCTTCTGGCAGCAGTCACACACTGACTCACATCCATGCAGAAGGACGGGGCAGACAAGCAAGACACTAGGAGGAAGGCATTTCTACAAAGGGACATCCAGATGAACAGAACTAACAGCAACCTGCAGGCATCTGCTGCCCAGGGGAATTCATTCTCCAACTGTCTTCAGTACTGTGTCTCATGTTCAGGCAGAACACAGCAGAAACCGTCCCCTGGCAGCAAAGTAATAAATGGACTCTGGGAGTCAACTTCTAGGGGAAGAAACACACATCCAAGGACAGAACAGCAGGCATCATGCTGGTTAAAGCTTTGGCCTGTGGCTCACCCCAAAATGCTGGCACATCCCTCCAATGAAGGATGCAGGTCAGGGAGACTGTGGAGATGTTCACAGAACTACAGCAGCCCATCGGGACTGCAGTTCCTCGGCTGAGAGGCATCTCCATAGCCATGTGTGTTTTGGGGCAAGAAGCAAGGGCCAACACTGTCCAGCTTCAAAGCAGCCACGGGGTTGGCTCAGACTCACACTGCCCATCCCCATCCTAGCACTTAAGCCCTCACTCTCATTTCTAGCTCACAGTGCCTGCAAGGTCACCTGCAGTATCTGAACCCAGCTACAAGCATCTCTTTGGTCTAAACTGTCCCTCAGGACACTTCCCGTGTCCCACCCTGTGCATGCTTTTGCTTCAAGAAAGCCTGTCTCTTTGTCCCTCGATCCTCTGTCTGGCTACATCCCAGGATACCTTCATGGCAGTTTAAGAGTTCTCCGAGTGCTCTATATGCAGCTCTTTGTCTCCAGGATACCACCAGGCTGGCCTGGGCTGTAGATCAGCTGCCAGGCCCCATCCAGCAGACACCGCATTCTCCCAAGCGCTCCCGCTGCCTGGTCCAGCTGCTCCTAGGGGTCTGGATGGACCATCACAAGCACCAACACATCTGGCAGCCAGGGGAGGAGGTTCCTCACACCACAGAGGGCCTCATCCAGGTAATCCCACTGCATGAGATCCTTCAACAGAGTGGCAGATCATAGCATAAACATCAGGTGTGCCCTGACCTTCCCCTCCTCTTCCATCCGCTCTGCCTGCTGTAGCTCAGCCCTGCTGTCAGCTGTGCCACAGATCCTGGGCAAAAGCCACCAGCACCAAGGGAGTTCCCACATTGTCACATGCACCTCCACCACCAGACCCATCCATTCCACCACCCTGTTATGTCCAGCAGGTTGAGGAGGCCCAAGGTGGTTTGGTCTACACAGCAGATGGCAGGATCCTCTGATGCCATAGCTCCCTCCCACACACCCCTTCACTCTGGGGGAAGGAAGGAGTGGAAGGGGTCTGCTGCAGCAAAGCCATTAACACCATGCAGGCCAGATCACCACACTGGTTTCGGTGGGACCAAATGAATGTGAAAGGAAACGGCAGTTTTGACACAGACTCAGAAAGTCAAGAATTGTATTTGATGTTGGAGCTCCCAGGTCAGCAGTCCGGTAGAGTAGATTAACATTAAATGGGGGAAAAAAAAAAAGATTACTACATTATTTTCGGGCATCTCACCTCAAAACTCAAGAGCACTTACTACCCTCTCATCAGCAGAATCCAACCCACGTGATAGGGACCACAGCCCTACCAACCTGCTGCTGCAGTCCAGTTTGTCCACACCTTTCCTCCTCCCCTTGGTAATGCCTGAAACCGCAAACTGAGTTGGTATTCCATCCCACCCTTTGAATCCTGGGTGTTCAACTTGCTTGCAGAAGTCTAAAGGCCTGCTTGACCTGATCCAGCATGCCATAAGCTGCAGTTTCTCTCCAGCCACGTTAAGAAAACCCACAGCTTTCCACTCTCCAGCTGTGGGGAGAGCAGCAGTAGCAGCTTCCGTCCTCGAAGCAAGTTCAGAGAAATGATTCCTCTACTAGAGCAGAGGTACCAAATCCGAAGTTTTTGTTCAAATTGCCATACAAAGGAAGTCTTAACTTACCCAGTAACATCCTCTTGCATACACAGCTCCTCCTCTTCCTTCAGAGGAGGAAATACCAGCCCACTGCAGGAGGTGAGCCAAGTCCCCAGCTCAGTGGGCAGCTCACACACGGGGATGAAGCAACCTGCACTGCAGCGGGACCAAGGGAAGTTCAGGGAAACAAATCACCTGCCTCATCACCAAGGAAGGCTTTTCAAATGTCATGACGTAACTACATGGAATCAGTAGTATTGCTTGCCTAGGGTACTGGTGGGTCATTCTGGGGCCTTGGTATCAGCCATAACCATGCCAACCTGCAGCTGCACCAAACCTCCCTTAAAGTTACCTGGTACTCTTGAGGGATGACACTTGCACTTTAAGAATCTTTAAATTCATTTTTTACCATCTTCAACAAACCTTAAAGAACACATGGAAGTGACCCACTGCTGTAAGGATCCTCCCCACCCCACATGACACTGCCACGACAGGCTGGCCAGGAAACCAGCAGGTACCAACACTCAGGCACTACCAAGCTGTACGACGAGAACACGTCTAACCAAACTGCACTGAGCAGATCCTGAGGCACGTGCCCTGCCCAGGTACGCAGGGGCTCGTTCTCTGCCATTCTACTAGAACTACTCTTTCTGGATGTGAGCTGGGACTTGACACCTCCTAGGATTTAGTGTCCCTTTGCACAGTTTTGTCTCAACAGCAGTCGCTGCAAGGACAGGAGAAACAGGATCAAGAATTCTCCCTCTCCCAGGTAGGCAAGGAATGATTTCACATTGTCCATGTAAAGCCTGTGGGCACAGTGTGTGGGGTTGTAAGCATTTATTCTTTATCCCTACAAAACATTCAGATTCCATCATGGGAGGAGCAAACAGGTCACACGAACAGCTGCCAGTTATTTTTTCTTTAGGATGTGGTCTGCTCTAAAACACCTTGTTAAGCACGGGTTGAATCTCCACGTCATCACCTAGCTTAGAGTCACTACTCCATCCCTGCGCTGTGAACTTTGCTATGTGACTGGAAGAGAATAAAGTCCCTCAAAATAGGTGGAGGTGATAAAAATAGAAAAGCACAAAAATTAAACAGATTCTCCATTTATTTCCAATAAAAATTTAGATTCTAGATGGATACAGCATCTGCAAAAGACAAAAACAGAATCCATTAGAAATCTTGTTGCTGGACTGTACTAATTTAAACACAAGATCTGCAGTTACAATCCAGACCATCCACTCAACTGCTGTAAGAGTGACCCCTACATTTACACTAGAGGGGTGCAAGAATGGGAAAGCCTAACAACTGGTTTGGTGGCTTTGCTGGTACACAGGCTCCCCAGCAGCCAGCCCTCCTGTCCACTGACAGCAAGAGTCCTCATGGGTCTAATTGCAGGACTGAACTGTGCTGCTCCTACTCTGCTTTTTCTAAGGCACAGGAGAAAGACAGAAAGGGAAGGATTGCACCCCTCTGATACTCCTTTTGATGTCATCATTAGGCATGTATTTCATCAGAACTCTGGGTGCAGAGGGACCTGAGGGGCTGTCTAATTAAAGCTTTGTAGCTAAAGCTTCAACTGTGGAGCAGGTACTAGTGGGCAGGTCAGGACAGCACACTCCTCAGATACATCTGGGAGGTAGGAAAAGAAAAAAAATCTATGAGTGGGTAGGAAAGGGAATAAGAGTGTTCACACACATACAAGCTCTAAGGAAAAGAAATCAAGACACCTCTAGAAGCTGAGGAAGTGTCCTGAAACTCAAAAGAGCCTTTCCAGGCAATTCAAGCAAGCATATGAACCCCTTGACCACAGACGATGCCGCTGAGCACAAGCAGCCAGCTATAAACCTCTCCTAGCTCCAAAGGCATGCATATCAAAAAGCCATGTTGAATATACAACAGCAACAGAACAAAACCACAGTTCCCACTTTACCCTCATACAATGTGGGATGAAAAGGCACCTTGAAAACCGTCAGTATAAGTAACTTGTGCTAAAACAAATCCACTTACCACCCGGATTCTGTGTCCAATGGCCTTGGCAGGAAGGTTGGAGCGGAACTTGGCCCGAACCATGCCGCTGTTCCCATGGGCGCGGGTGACCTTCCCCCAGATCACTCGTGTCCTGTTGGGCTTGCCACCAGGGGTTACCGTATTGCTGAGGAAAGAAGTGAACAACTGTTGAGCACGCCAGCCACAGCTCCACACCAGATGGGGCAGGAATGAGACAGACAGTGCAGCCCCTTTAAGGCATTTCCATAACTTTATTCCACAGTCATTTGTAATTGGACCACTTTCCACTTTTATTTACCTGTGGCATTTTTGAGGCCTGGGATTTTCACCTTCCAAACAAATAAGTATTATCTGCTTGAGTAGGAAGACTCTTCAGAGGGACCTGGATGGGCTGGATTGATAGCCTGAGGCCAATCCCATGAGCTTCAAGGCCAAGTGCTGAGCCCTGCACTTGGGCCACAAAGACCCCCTTCGATGCTTCAGGCTTGGGGAGGAGTGGCTGGAAAGCTGCTCAGCAAAGGACCCAGGGGGTGCTGACTGATAGCCAGCTGAACATGAGCCAGCAGTGTGCCCAGAAGGACAACAGCATCGTGACCTGCATCAGGAACAGTGTGGCCAGCAGGAGTAGGGAAGTAACTGTCCCACTGTACTTGGCACTGGTGAGGCTGCCCCCTTGAGTACCAGGTTCACTTCTGAGCACTGCACTGTAAGAAAGATACTGAGGTGCTGGAGCAGGTCCAGAAAAGGGCAAGAAGCTGGTGAAGAGTCTTGAGAATAAGTCTTCTGAGGAGCAGCTGAGGGAGCTGGGGTTGTTTAGTGTGAAGAAAACAAGCCCGAGGGGAACATTCTCTAGAACAATGTGAAAGGAGGTTGTAGAGAGGTGGGTGTTGGTCTCTTCTCACAAGTCACAACTGACACAACAAGAGCAAATGGCACTGAGATGACGCAGCAGAGGTTCAGGTCGGACATCAGGTAAACTCTCTATACCAAAAGGGTTATCCAAGACTTAACAGGCTGCCCAGGGAGGTGGCTGAATTGCCATCCCTGGATGCCTTTCAAAGCCATCTAGATATGGTGCTCAAGAATATGGGGTCATAGTGCCCCTGGTAGAGTAGCTAATGGTTGGACTTGATGAACTTAAAGGTCCTTTCCAACCGTAGTGATTCTGTATTGCAGCTCATCACTTACCACAAACTCCACTGGAGAACCATGAACAAGTTATGAATCTGGAAAACACTGATGCTAATGATCAAACCAAAACCTCATCAATTTCAATGCCAAAGAAAATGCAAAATCTTATTTGTAAGACTTCTCCAGACATACCAAAGGCAGGAGAAGCCCAAGTCATTGGGACAGACTGCAAAAAACAGCTTTAGAAGAAAAGCCATATGCTGTGGCACATGTGGACATGTTAACACTATGAACAACAGGACTCAAGACAATTCTGTTTGAGTAACTTGGTAGCTCTCAGTAGTTCCAGCAAATTCACCTCACTTCAATTACTCTACCAACACCTCATCAGTTTTTGCCAGTCTCAGGCAAAATTTGTTTCTCATCCCATTTCCTCTCTAACATAGCACTTATAACAGTGAATGAGTACACCACGGAATGCTGTGATCTGAATTAACACCACATGGACCAATTAACACAGAACCAAACAAGTAATTTTAAAACTAAACCAAGCCAGGAAGCTGCACTGCACAGTTCTCCGTGGACACTACTGAAAAATTAAGCCATATTTACTTTTTTTCTTGCAGAAGATCAGCTGCTCACATCCTGGCATTAGCAAAAGCTAGAATAGGATTTGGTTAATTTAGCTTAATAAAGAGTGACTTACTTTTTAGCTTTGTATACATAGGCACACTTCTTGCCCAAGTAGAAGTCTGTCTCCTGACGGGCATAAACGCCTTCAATTTTCAGAAGGGCAGTGTGCTCCCGCTGGTTTCGGAGGCCACGTTTGTAGCCAGCAAAAATGGCTTTGCACCACAGCCTAAAGGCATTGAAAATATTTACAATTTATAATTCATTCCATAGCATCAAAAGTAACACCAAATCATGTGCTGTTTCAGCCATACCTCCTTCCACACCATTAAACATTTAGCTGAAGAAGCCCCCCCCCCCCCCCCTTTCGCTTTCACAGGTGACTGCAAATCCTTACATTCAGTCACCAGAGGGGAACCTGAAGAACTTCACTCTAAACCCAAAGTGCTTCAACACTAATAGGTGTTACATTTTAAAACATCTACAAACCCTCTCTGATGAGTAAACTTTAAAAAAATTTTTTATATATACACACACACCAAATTAACTGCATCTCTTGTGTTGCAGTAACTGCTATAGAAGATATGAACTGCTGCTAATTTGTAGCCTCAAAAGAATTAACTCAGTCTACAGGGACAGCCACCCAGACAAATGACATTACACAAACTCCTCAGCAATTCTTCACAACAAATAATTACTCTTTGTCAAAATTCTTCGAGACAAATTCTTCACTGTGCAGGTAAAGCAATTATAAGGCCATTCCATGCAGAGTGTACACATCCTGACAGTCCCATAACACAGCAGCATTAAATGAAGCTATCTGGTTCTACCTTCCACTCACACATAATAGAAAATAAACTCCACGGACAAATATTAAGACAAAAAGCTGCTAATCTGACTCAATGCCTATATCCATAGGAAAACTCGATGGCAGAGTAGCTCCCTCAGTCTAGGAAACAATACGTCAAAGCCTCTACTGTACACTGAGGGTTCACAAACAGCTACAACCAGCTCAAAGCAGAAACGTCGCAACAGGGAGACACAACCGTGGGCCAGAAAGATACTGGGCTGAGGAGCTGTCCTGGAAAGAGCAGCCACTGCAAAAGGGTTCATTGCCCGCAGCTCCAACAAAGCACTGTCGGAAATGCTCAGTCTACGAAAGGATTTGTCAAAAGCACAGTCATAGCGAGCCGAGAGCCATCTCGGGCAGGTCACTCACCTCCCGGTCATGGTGTCGTCCTGAAGCCCTGGTCCCAGCAGGCCTAGAAACGAGACACAGCCATGAGCCGGCAGCTCCGGCCGGCCGAGCGATTGGGAGCTGCCGCAGGCCCGTTTGGGGACCAGAGCATCCTGCCAGCCGGGGACCACCCAGAGCAAGGCGACAAGGGCNAATGTGTCCCCGGGCCCAGCACTGGCAGCGGGCGGAATGATGATGGGTGATGGGTGTCCCGGTGGCGAGCACGGTACCGCCGGCCCAGCCGCTGTGGCCAGGGCCCTGTGGCCGCCCCGGGGGGGAGCGGGGGGGAAAGCTCGGTGGGCA
>VWZY01007452.1:86688-174160 GCA_013399075.1 Chloroceryle aenea | reverse complement strand
AAGGAAAAATGGGAACGGTTTCAGAGAGGTTCCAGTAAGTATGCATTTTAATAAACACTTGTAAAGTTGCTTATGAAAAATCATGGATTTCCAGTGATCCAGAGCATAACTACATCTTAAACCTCTTGAATTTTCTTGGAATATGGCTATGTCCTGTCCTGTCCTGTTAATCACACTGACAGACACTGCCTGATGTATCCCTTGGCATGCCTTCAGATGGGACCATAATATTCTGCAGACCTAGGATAGGTTATTCGAGGGTTTTACAGCTGGCACAAATCCAGCTGCAGGTACAGCAGCCAGATGAAGATTTTGTTAGTGGATTCTGATGCTTCCATTGCAAGGACATTTAGAATCTTGGTCACCTCAGACCCCAGTTGCGCCAGGTGTTAGACAAGAAATACCTGTTGTGTGAGTCTTGGGTTTGGAGGGATTATCTCTTGGTTTACCAAAACAAAATATCTCAGAGAATTTCTCCCTTTCTATGCAGGTGCTTGCTTAGGTATTTTTCCAAATGGACCAATTTTCAGTTGTATTAATAGTGAACTTCCACCCCTCCCTAGATTCCCTTTCACAATGTTCCATCAGTAAGCAAGGCAAAGGGATGTGTAAGGAAGGTGTTTGAGACAAAGTGTACATCAGAGCAGTTTCACGTTTGAAATGTCATTTACAATAGAAAAACACAAAATGTTGGATAGCTCACTTAGCCCAGATACTGGTTCTTGTTTTACATTCAATATCTTAGGGTGGTAACAGTTCTGCTGAGGGGATTGGGATCATAAAAGTGTTAAGGCTACACAGCAGTAAAAAGGAATTATCACAGCATGAAGGTTGACCATCTGAGATTTTCTAAGACTTGGGGATTTCTTTTAAAAAGGCACCTTCATTCCTTCGTTTCCCAAAGAACCAAGTCTGCCATGAAATGCTGCTCCCCCTTGAACTGAATGGTAAGGCCACCCCACCCAGTTTTTGCCTTCCATATCCATTCCCTTCTTAGCCTATCTACCCAGAGGCACCTTAGGAGGGACCAGGACCTACTTTGTTTTGTGAAAGCTAAACATTCCCACTGTCCCTGACTGCAGCCATTAGCAGAGCCTGGCTCCTCCTATAAACACTGCATGACGGGCTATAAACAAAGCTAGGGAAGTCCATGAAAGGCTGGAAACGAAACAGGCTACTTCAGCTCTACTCTTTCTCATTGGTACCTTATGTCTTTGTTCCTCTTAGCAAGAGTGCAGAGACTAAAGAAATGGAAAAAATCACTCATCTGGAAGCTGTGCTGTTTGCTGCTGTGCTGGAGAATTGTGTGGATCAGCTCTCAGTTCTTGGCTGTATCATGCCGTTTTCACGTGAGCGCGAGACAGACGTCAGCCATGTATGTGCCTCTATCCTTCCTCTTCAAAGAAATGTTTTCTTGTTTTTCTTCTTGGTCTGGTTTTAGGACTTCTAGCTGCATTTTTTAAAAAACAATTCACATTTTTTTCTGCAAAGTGTTCCGTGACTTTTGGGCGAAGAAACACAATGAAAGTGCAGGGATGACCAATTTAATATCGATACTGCAGCGTCACTGAGGGGCCTTTGTCAGGACTTTGAGCAAAGGACCCTACTGACACAAGATGAGGTTCCTGGGTTTGCACTTTCAAAATTGTGGTGGTCAGAGGAAAAGCAAAGGATTAGAAAAAAGGAGCAAAATAGATCTAGGTTCTTACACAGATAACCAGATGTTTTTAAAATGCCAAAGAACATGACGTTTGAAAGTACTCAAACCCAGGGTATTTCTGTTCCTGTCCATTCTAAAGTTCCTTTAGTTGCCACAGACAATGAATTAAGAAAGATTCTACTTCAAAATATATTCGTAACTACCCATTCTCAATGACCATTATTAATTAGTCTGTTTCTAATAGGCAGCATAACGAAGAGGGTTTGGGCAGAGACAGAAAGAACAGGGAAGCAGCCCTAATGCTCCAGGGAGGTTTGTGGCTGTGGAGGCAGGGTTCATGGTATTTCTGGTAGCTGACAGACATAGGAAAGAGGATGGGATCATCCCGAGGGGTAAAGGGTTCTAAGTTCTGTTGCCATGTATTTCAAGTGACGTAGCAGGCTGTTTCCCGCTTAAAGATGGTTTTGAAACTCTTTTGTGAGAGGAACTCAAAAAAATGTATTACCAGTGTGGAAATAAAAACCTGGGATCCCAGTTTCCAGATCTAATGCTGTTCACTCTAATGTACCACTTGAGAACGCAGGAGGATGGTAAGTGCATGGGCGGCTTTTTTACGGGCTTCCCTTGCATAGCACCTTCTTTACAAAAATCCCACTGAAAGCAGCAGCAGAAGCAGGAGCAGGAGCAGCAGGAGCAGCAGCAGGAGGCGGTGTCGCAGCGGGTCCGGGGCGCTGGATGCCCCGGCTGTGCCGTAGAGGGCACTGCTGCCCTGCCCAGCCTCGCCTCTCCCCACCCTACAGCTGGAGACAAACCTCTTTTGGCCAGCAGCAACAAGACAGAGAGCATGTCTCTAGGACAGCAGGAGTGTCACAGACTCAGGCTGACAGACCTGCTAAAGGTTCGCTTCCATTACAGAGAAAACACCTTGGATTTTCTCTTCAATCACAGATGCTCGTTTTCACCAAGTCACTTGTTAAAATGCATTCTCCTCATAGACTATAAGCCCTACTTGCATTCTTAAAGATGCCCAAGCAAATTGAGAAGGAAATCATTTAGAAACAAGAAAATGGCTTAGGGAAGCTACTGCTAACTCTGCTGCTCTGTAATTTGCTACTCCTCCCTGCTTCTCAGTTTACATTTGTCTGTTATGATTGTATTTGTAGAAGACCTGTATTTGCAAAGCACCCTGGTGCTCTGTCAGTCGAACAAACCTAGTGCTCTGTCAGCCGAGCAAATCAATAACACGTCCAAAGACTGATCCCTACATTTCAGCTGATGACATTTTTCAGAGGATTAGTCACAGCAGTGGCCAGCACCTCACCGATCTTCCAGACTGGGGACTTTTGTACATCGCTTCACACAGTGCATCCCCCAGAGGAAGGCAGCCTTTCTATTTGCTGAATTTTGGACAAAAGACTAGCAAAAGATAAACAGCTAGGCCACTACACAGATGGTAGCACATGCAGTTTACAAACTCCTTGCTCTTGCGTAATTATTTGGTCATTATTAGTGTGTAAGTCCCTACTGTTTACAAACAATCCAGTTATAGTCTGTCTTGAACTTTCCCAGACATGAAAAAGCATATATCAGAACTGTCATAAAATCTACATAATATTAATGCAGTTTATTTGCCAAATTAGTTCTTTCTGAAGAACAGCCATCGCCAGCAAACTATTTAAATCATCTTTTCCTACTTAACTACATAATTTTTATTGCTCTGTGTACTTTGCATGTAATCCGTTTAATGTAAATTTAACTGTGCAAAAATTAAGCACGTAGCCGCCCAGACTCCTCCTGCAGTTCAGTGGCGAGTCAGGCACTGCCAGAGGCTGATTCCTCCCATCCAGAGATGTCCAGGAGACTCAGAATGAAGCAGCCCCTTGCAGTGCCCTGCCCTCACAGACTACGCAGTGTCTCAGACCACTGATGGAGCCTCTCAACGAGTAACTTCTTGGAAGTCCTCCTGGCATACCCAGCTGCTGCCCCGACAGCTTGGTTTAACTCTGCCCTCTGAGCTCTGTTGGCACAAATGTGTGTGTGGCTGTGCAGAGATCTGGACTGAGAACTGGTGCTGATGCTAAAAATAAACTGGTTTTTTTTTTCCTCTCCTTTTGCTGGAAAATGTTTCAGCTCAGTGAATTCTCCAGTCCATTACCCCAAGCAGTCAGGGTGGGGAGGAGGCAGCTGTGGCCAAGGGAGAGGCTGCACTGGCTGCGTTAGTTGGCTTCAGCCGAGCTGCTTTTCCATGTTCAGCCACCGAGATGCCAGCAGACAGCAAGAAAATGTTCTCTTTCAAAGTCCCACCCGTGTTCTTACCCACAGCACATAGAGCAGAGAAACCCCTCGGAGCACAGCCTCAGCTGATTGTGCAGTGTCCTGTTGCTCTTCGGGGGGTTTACTTTTTTAGTAAGATTGTACACAGCCACAAGATACCTTTCCATGTAGAAGAGAGGTGCCAATATTTTGAATTTCTTACTTGAATTCATGTTATATTTCCTCTTCTGTCTCTCTCTCAAGAAAACAGCTAAGCAGATAGCTGATGCCTATCACCTGTATTTCCACACATCTCAGCTCTCGTTGTAACAATAATATTGTAGGGAAGTGTTGTGGTGTCAGGCAGTGGGAAATGGCCAAGATGGAGAGAAGGCAGGGGGAAACAGGCTAACACTACATAAAAGCTGCTGCAAAGAAGGATGGAATATTTGTTCTCTGTGCCTACAGAAACTAGGACAAGAAGCCAGGGGCTCAACTGCAGCTGAGGAGGAAAGAACTTTGTGACGGTAAAGATTGCTTTGATGTGCTGGCATGGGCAGGAAGGTGCACAGTCCCCATCGCTGGAGGTCATTAAGGACATGTCAAGAATTACACAGGCTGAACAATCATATCTTAGGACAGATGAATTCACCTTATGAGGCCTTTTCTAGCCCTACCCTTTCAGAACATTTGATCCCATAAACTTTAATAAGCCTACATTTTGTGCTCAAAGGTAACCAAGATAAACCTTTTTGCTGTTCTCCTTTGCAGAACATAATATACACTATCAACTGCTCTTAGTATAGCTTCATTATAGTTTATTAACTAGAATTATTTTTTTTTTCTCACATAATGTTGCAGAGGGTTTATTTTTGTTGCCCAGTGTGCAAGCAGGTCTCTCTTATTCCCTTTTAGATTGGTATCCAGGAAATGAAAGAAATCATAGAGACCCAGAAGGAGCTGGACACTAACTACCAAGAACTTATGTCAGCAAGGCAAGGGAGTGGGGAAACAGTTACTGCTATGCCTCAGAAAAGCATCAATCACAAGCAACAGTTGGGCAAAACTGAACTAAGAAGTACCCAACAGCCTTCCAACAGGGCCATGAAACACAGTGCTCTGTCCATAGAGAAGCTCAGAAAAATTCAGGCTGACAGGTGAGTGAAGCACAAATGTGATGGGGGTGCTCAGAGCTCTAAGTTCTCAGTCTGTCTCTTGAAAGCAAAAATACAGGCTTCCCACTCTGCCACTGCTAGTGTACCTCACTCGTGGTCCAGAAGTACCTCTAATGAGGACAGTGGGGTCTAGCTTCACAAGCCATTTAGTTCTGGTCTTTTCTTGCCTCTGGATGCCAAGTAAGGACAATCACTCTATTTTGAGTGGAGTTGCAAATATTACCCAGCTTCTAATGGTTGCTTGGGTGGAATTCCTGCCAGGATCCAGCTAGTGCTGATGTTCTGGTATCTGGAGTCAGCCTCCCCCAGCAGATACGTACAAAGCAGGATCTCAGCACTGCCTTGTGAGCTTGGTTATCCCCCAGGCTCCATGCAGAGCCTCTAGAGCAGCTACAGCCATTCTCCTTTATGGAACACATAAGGTGTATGAAGACTGAGTTTCTTTTTTAAAAATAAATTTAATTCCTGCACTTAAGTGATTTGATTTGCAGAAATATTAACGGCCTTTGGTTTTAAGAGACAGACTGGGGAACTGAGCATTCAGTATGCATTTTTGCATCCTGCCTTTTGTCCTTTCCTGTTATTTCAACAAAGGGCTTAAAGAACATCCTAACACAAATGAGGAAAAAAGCATCTAAAATATAAATACCACATGCACCATGGAATTTAACAAATTGCAAGCTCATGTATTTGTTCGGATCACCTTAGAGCTGTATTAGAATATTTTGGCACCCAGATATCCCTTCACAGGGATATTTTGTCTGCATCCTCACATCTCATTGTTCAAGATCTACCTAGATGTCATCGCTACTGCAGGCCAGCAGCCTGGTGGCAGCACGGTCTGGCACAGCACAGGGTATGTTTGTGCCTCTTGGCTATTTCCTAGAGCAGTATTCAGGGCAGCATTTTTAAATTATAAACTTCCACCAGCTCCTAACACAGAGTTCTCCAGATGTACAAGAAGCAGGTACCATGGGAGAAGCACTCCAGAATTTGATAGACATAAGAACAGAAATGTGATCTTGCATTTCCTTACCTTTTTAGCTGTGAACAATGATGGATAAAGGTGACAGACACTCTAGCACCAGCACCTATACATTACTGTTGCACTCCTTTTCTCCCGGCAGGCAGTATGCAAGTGATGTAATTGCAATCACTATGAAAAAGATACAGGAATCAGGAACATTTAACAGCCTGGTGGAAGCTAATGAGAGAGAGAAGGCAAAAAAGAGCAAGTTTCAGGACTTCCTCATCAGGTCAGTGTTCTGTTTAGTACCTTCCTGCTTAAATGCTCAAATTCCACCCCCCCCTCGGTACATGTGTTAAAGGAAAAAACAAACAAACAAACAAACAATCCCAAGACACAGAAAGGACTCTGCTTTTTCCAGTTTGAATTATCCTGTTAGCTTTACAAATTGCTTAAATCCCTTCAGAAACAAAAAACTGATGGTTCTGATACTGATTTGAGGTAGGAATTTCACCATCAGTGTTCTGCAGCCATGCAAATGCTGCTCCATATCAATTAAAACATAGCGTGATGTAGGAGCTGCCTGATCTTTAACTCCTTGTCCCCACTGAAAGCCAGAGCAGAAGAGAATCTGCTCAAACCAGGGCCAGCAACATATGGTCTTTAGGTTATGTGATGCCCAGGAGGATCTGCTCTGACCCATATGTTAATATGCTCCTTTTTCCCAGTCTCAGCAGGAGGCTGGCACAGATGGTGACAGAGGCAGTCATCTTATTTAAATCTAATCCACCAGCCACTGCATTATAGATCCTCTGTCTCAAATCTGATAGGGTATGGATTTGTTATAATCTCAGCTCAAACCGGTGATTCCTCAGCTCAAACTTCTGCATACTAGGGGGCTGGAGTTTTTTTTTTTAGCATGTGAAGCTCTCGTTCAGTCCCCAGCCTGTCAGAGAGAGTAGCAGTCATCAGAGAAGTATTTGACCATTTTAAAGCTGCTTTGTTCTGGATAGCAGCTCAGGCACATCATTTAGGGTAGGCAGCAAAGCTGCTCTAAGTCATGATTTGTCACAAATCCAACCTACCAGAACAGCCCCGGCGGTGGCTCAGTGGCCTGCCTCCAGTGCAAGTCCCCAGCTTCCAGAGAAATGTGTGGTTTCAGCCATAAAACCCAGCACTTCCACTGTCTAAACCCAAGGGATTTATTGTTTATTTATGGAAGGGAAAGAAAGCAAAACCAAAATCAGCTATTGTTATGGAGTAACTATTCAATGCTGGAAGGCAGAAAGGAGCAGACAAATTATAATCGGACAGGAGACAATAATTTTTATTCCATTCTATGAGTCATATCGAGCTACTATGTTATCTGCCCTATTAAACATGGAATGAACTTGATCTGTCCTTCAATATAATGTGTACTTGTCTGGTTTTGTGTCAATACACTAGTCTGAAAGAAGTCTGCACCAAGATTGGAACTCCTTATCAGGAGCTTTTTTTATCACATTCAGCCAGCTAAGGGCTCTGAAAAATGAAACACTTGTTTGATTATAAGGTTGGGATAGGGTACAAAGTTTCAGGTACCAATTATAGTATTTACCAGTTTAAAATCAAATCATAAGAATAAAAGCTTAGAAAAGCACTTGGAGTGAAATAAGATAATAATAAAACCTAGAACATTACTGCATCTGTTTTGTTTTAAACAGGTAAACAGCTCCACAGCTTTGGCCCTCACTCATGTCCCTTCATGGATCTCAGAATCCAAGGTGGTGTTTTCGGAAAGATTTTAAGCCTGATATGAAGAAAAAAGCCCATATTCCTTACCTATAATGAAACTTGAACAATTGGCACTGCTTGCTGCTTAGGCACGCTTCTGAACAGAAACAGGGAGAGTTTTGCCTGAAATGCAGAAACTGCCACTCAGTCAGAGTCTTCTTCCTTCTCTGCTATAGGAATTGCATCATCCTCAAGTCCAGTCTGGGCTTTCAATAAGAGCATTCCCTGTTTTTTGGATCCTTCTCCCTTTCATTCCCCCCTGCCCTTTGCTCAAGTCTGTGAACCTCTCCTTTTGGGATTAACTTACCAAGTCACTAGTTTTGGTGAGGAGTCTCTGTTCCTGACTTGCAGATCCACTGTCTCCCCAAGGCTCAGAGTGTAGAGATGAATGCTTTTTTGCTGTTCAGCCACAGAACGGGGCTTGTCTTCTGCTGGGCTGGAGAATCAGGCCAAGATTTTGTGTATACTTCTTTCAGTTCAGTTGTTACAAATTCACTGAGTGAGCAGAATAAGTGGGGCAGTGCTCAGCCAGGTGCCATAATGCATCAGGAGACAGGAACTTCTCCTTCTAGGTAAACAGCTCTTGTCTTCTTTTTTGCTATATTCAAATGATTGTATTTTCCCATTTTTCTTCAGAGAGGAGGAAGGAAAGAAGGAGATAAAGTCACTTGAGAAACAGATTCAAGATGTCAAGAAAGAAACTGAAATAGAACTTCAGGTGAGCTCACTTAGCCCTGGGCATTATGCCAGAGGGGAAGCCTGTTAGCAACCTCACCTCTGCTGCCCAGGAACTAGCACTTGGATGAGATGATGTGTGGCATATATAGTGACCCATCATTTAGGAATGTAGGGGCAGAGTAATTGCAATAAAAATTAATATTCTGAATAAGCCTGCTTGTGACTTTAAGAACAGTGTCCAGTGGCTTTCAAAGGGGAGCTCTGAATGCTCATAATCTTGAGAGATCATGATCAAATCAGAGTCTCCCCCAATCTCCCCCTGGCAAAGCAGGGACATTTGCAATCAGTAAGAAGGAGGTTATCTGCAGATAGCAGTATCTAAGGGTCTGTCATAGGCATGCAGACCTGACTCCTGGCACAGAAGAAAGTGATGTGGGAATGAGAAAGACAGGCACCTGACAAAGGGCCATGTCATTTTTCTACCTGCAATTTTGTTTGGGGAAAATGTCATTATTTTAATCTACATTTCTAGGCTTCCAGGTATTAGAAAATCCCAGACATGGGAGTCGTACACAAGGGCAGATCAATGTGCTTGCACATAACACTGTCAGCTTGATCTCTCTGGAAGCTTCAGCCCTTCTGTCTGCAGCAAACGGGGTGTGTGTCCACAGTAAATCTGGGGCATTAGGGAAATGCCAGACTTGCTACACAAGTGCAGATCAATGGAAAGGCACGTCACTGGTCACTTTGATGCTCACCAGACAGCTCAGACTTGATGCTCATATGTGCTTTAGAGCAAAAGCACACGGAGTTCTGTGCAGACACATGGAAACGTAGCCTGGCCCTGTGGAGGCAGGAAGGAGTGTGTGAGAGCAAACAAGGAAGAGGCAGGCAGGTAGGTTCAGAGCTACACCAAGACTAGAAGAAGGAAGAAGAATCTGATACTTGGTTCAGTACTGAGCAGGGGGACAGCAAGGGCATCATCTGAGGAAAGAACTGGTATCACTGAATTCTGTCTTTGGACAAAAGTGTGGACAGTAGCCAAGCCAGGATACAGTTTGTTAAAGAGAGGAATTTTAAGCCACTGAGAGGCTGGTAAAGTAACAGTTTACAGACCATGAAGGTTTTGTGTTGGCAGTGTGGCTGCATGTGCAGTGGAAAGTTTAATGGTAAATACAGGATGGTTGTAAGAATGTGAGGGATCCATTGGTAATGAATGCGGATATCTACAACTAACGGAACACCAGAAGTCCAGGGGAGATGCTGCAACAGCAGAGAAGAAAGCTGGAATGTACTAGATGGGAAAATTCATTTAGGTCAGTACTCATCTACTAGCAGAGATCATGGAAATGCATAACATACACTGGGAAGTGTAGAAAGATGAAAGGAACACTGCAAAAAAAATGTGGAGAGGAGTGAGAAGAAAAGAGGAGAGAAAGAGGAAGAGGAGTCACTGAAGGAAATGGAAAGTTAGCAGGTTAGGAGACAAAGTGAGAAAAAACAGTTGTGGGAACTAAAAGAGAAATGTAGGATGAACTTTTTTTTCTTTTCGCTACAGATTTGAACAGAACATCTAAAGGATGTAGAGGTCAGAACAAGGCCTAAAAAGGGGAGCTGTATACCTCAATGTATACTTACTGCCACTGGACATGGTATGGGACCCTATTTCCAGGTGCTATGGGACAACCCAAATGTCCCTTGCCACCTGTGTGGCAGTTCAGTGAAATAAGCTCAGAGACTCTGTGTTACCCATTTGCTTCTGCACATTGTCCCTTCTCAGTTAGGTTCTTATGGTTCCTGGGAAGCTCCTGTTCTCCCACTCCCCAGGCTAGTGAATATCACGAGGTAGTTCTTCTGTGTAGTGCTCCTCAAACTTCACAGTGCCTGTGCACACATTAGATGTATCTGTTTCTGGTTTAACGCCTCCTGGGGACTCCTGTACAGGGGGCTGCAGTCATCCTGTCTCACACCAGCAGCAGCAATGTCCTGGCCCTGTGCAGTCAGGCTGGGCACTTCTCTGTGTCCTGCCCGGCACCTCCTACCTCTTGCAGTCAGAAGAAGGTCCATAGCTCCCATGCCGAGGGGTTGCTCTTCTTTGTGTTCTTTCAGTACCTTCTGTTAATTTGGTTCTTGCTTTTTGCCACATCAAGTGGGATCTGCACGCATCTGGGATTTTGTTTTTATATTTCCAGCTTAAGGCTTTCTTATAGTCTCAGCTTTGATAACAAATCAAAGACAAGACTACTTTCAAGTAGTGCTTTCCTCCTGTGCCAAAAATAATGGTGTCTCACTGTGTCTCCCAAGGGAGAATCATTTCTATTTGCTTCATGTGGGATTTTCCCATAGGCAGTTTTACAGACACTTGCATGATTTGTCACCTTGCCAACTAATTAAATACAAAAATACAGCTTGCTCATTTTGGAGTACTTTGAACAATAATAACGCACAGACCCATAGACAAAAGCCTACATGGTTGTCTCCAGTCTAGTGGATGAGGACACAAAAGCTAGCAAATCTAATCGTGGAACCAGAAAAACATGGTCTTTGCTTCACACATGTTGCCTGTATGTTTGCATTTTCAGCCTTGCTACCTCTTAATGAGATGCTAATTGATGCTATATTAGCCTGCTCAGCTCATTTGTCTTTCTAATGGAACAGAAATCAAATGCTTTTTGTTTTCTTTCGTCTTGGAAAGCACCAATGTGTCTGATGGACCTGAAATGATCCGTATGGTTTTGCTCTTACCCCTTCATGCAGGAGCATCACAAATACTCTGCTTTGGCTACAGGAGCTCCCTGCTGCTGCAGTGTTCATTTTCTAGCTTGTACAAAAATACTTTCTCCAGTTTCACAGACGAGTGATGGCAGCCTCTGCAGATTTGGAAACAAGTTGGTGTTGTATGGCATTGTATAGTTTAACATAAAAATGTAGGAAACGTAACCTTTAGAATTCCTCCTGCATTGCTACTCACCCCGAGGTGTTTTATGTCCTGTAGGTTTTGTGGTATAGTCATCATACATATGTGCAAGTCATGGTGCAATTGTATCACAAGCAGTGATACTGCAGCCTGCCTACCAGACAGAAAACCAAGACCTCACACCGCGGTACCAGTGAAAACAGGTCCGCAACTTTTATTCTGTGTGGGCTCTCCTAACACACCCAGCCCCACCGTGTCAGTGCCGCTCAGCAGTGCTTTTGGCTTCAAATCCGCCGTGGGTCTGCCCTTGTTCTCTCCCAGGAGCACAAGTGCACCAATGAAGAGTTCTGGGTGAGTGGTTTAATGTATATCCACCCCCGCCGTGCGTGTTTCTACCGGAGAAACGCACCAGGCGATTACAGGAGAAGGCACGAGGTTTGTGATGGTCCCGAGCTCCCGGGTCACTTCATTCCACTGCTGGCAGAGCCCCGGGGCAGCTCAGCAGGACCCAGAGCTGGTGCACTCGACTCAAACCTGGCTCCACGGGGAAAGGGCTTTCGCCAAGAGCGTTGCTGCCATCAGGGCTGCTCCCTCTGCCAGCGGACTCCCCCTCACACGACTCGCTCCCGCCGTGGTAGGGATTGGAGGTGAGCTAGCGGGGGGCTGCAGAAGTTGTTACATCGAAGTCGGGTGACCTTCCAGGCGTGCCGTCCTTTCAGCTGAGGCATTTCGGAGGGGTGTGTAGCACGGAGATGTTCTGGCAGCTGGGACAGAGTTGTGGGCTACGGCCTCATTGAAGTGTCTGTAGGCTGCACGCTGTGGTTTCAGAGGGAGCAAGTCCCCCAGGCTGCACTGCAGCAGGTGTGTAGATCTAAGCATATCTTCAGGCTTTGCAAGCTGAGATAGCACAGCTGCCAGGGGAGAGGCTGGAGCTCAGACACGCTCGGTGTGGAAGCAAGGAGGCCAGAGCAGGGCTCTCCGCCTGCACGCTGCCTGCCCGCACGTAGCACAGCACCCGCTCCCCAGCCCCCTCCCGGTGCCTGCCAAAAGGCGGGTGGTGGGCGTGCTGCTGGCGCTGGGGGGGTTACCCAACGGCCGGAGAAATTCCTCAGGCTGTTTACTCCTGTTTGCTATTCTTGTAACCAGTTGGAGTTTAAGTGACTGTAAATATCGCTGTGGAAGAGCTGAGACATCCTGGTGGCGCTCACAAGAGAGATAAATCACAGTAAATGAAAACATGGGAGCACACAGACCCTCTCCAGCAAAGCGGTTGCTTTTGCAGCCAAACAGCATCTGTGGGGCAGGCTCCTATGGCACCGGCTGACAGCAGCAGACAGGCCTCTGAGCTGGTGTCTGCGAGCTGAGAGATCAGAGAAAATCAGCTTGTTTACCTGCTTGCGAAGCAGACTGGCTCCTGACAACTATTTCCTGGGTTTTGATCTTGGTTTTGTGATAGTTTTGGACACATGAGGTATGGTTTTGCATCTTTGGCTTGGCAGATTCAGCGCTGAAGTCATCCCAAATAAGCAGCCCAAAAGTTTACTGCATTAGCTATGAAAGCATTCCATGTCCTGGCTGGGACCTTTGATATGATAAACCAGAATGAATAAACACTAACTCATTTTCCCAGTGCCTGTCCCTGAAGTTCAGGGAACAGTGTACTCTACATATGCTGCCCACAGCTCGTGGGGATTTGCTGCCACATTCACTGCCTGCAGCAAACACCGAATGTGTCCTGTTCTGCAGGGCCAGGTCCTCCCGCTGCGCCCGCGGCTGCCCACGCGCCTGCAGCCAACTTTCCCTCTCCAAGCCAATGTGTTGCTGTAAACCAGCAGTGGGGTTTTGCATTTCACTTCCCATCTGCTTTGGATTGTGTAACTGAGCACCCAGACTCCCCACCTCTAACGAAGATGTTTTACAACACCACAGACCAAATCCAAACCACAACCTTGCCGTACAGCAAAGAAAACAAGCAGAGCAGATGGGCCCCCCCATCCGGGCTGAGGCCTGGGGCACTGGAATCAAAATCACTTTTTCCTCTGCCTCACTAAAATATGAAATGAAAAAGAAATTAACCTGGTGAAGTGTTCCTGCTCTATCCCACCTTGTGAATATCTGTGTACTTTCTGACCCTTCATTTCTGACCCGTCTGCAGGTCCTTAGCAGGCAGCAGTAACACACGGACATCAGCAGCATCTGGCTTTGCTGAGCCTCACCACTGTAAAAGATCGTTTTTCATTAGCATCTCCCCAGTCTCTCTGCCAGACCCCCAGTTTAGACACCATTCCACCACGATACAGGAAGACAATCTCAAAATAAGGTGGCATGGTCACCTCCCCTGTCTACTGACCAGGAACACAACCTCTCCAAATGCCCACCAAGATTTCACACCAGAGGAAAAAAAATGGCCATTGCCAGAACCTTAACAGGACATAAACGGCTCATGTTTGTAGCTGTCTACAGTCATATGATGATAGGCCATAAAATAATATCTGGTGCTGGAAACCTTCAAAAGTCATGACTTTTAAACCCCCAAAACAGCACCGCCCAAGGCCCCTAATTGCCCTGAGCCTTATAAATATAATTCACCCTTCTTAACTATGTCTGACAAGGGGTGTAGAGGGAAAGATTTTCCTTCTAACCATTCCAAACTCTTATAAGGAAACCTTTTCCAAATGAGTCATGCTGCAGAGGCTTTTAAACACAGCACTATTGAGCTGGCTTCTTCCTGTGGCATTTTTCCATGTTTACACAGCTAAGGAATGCGAGGGTGCTTCAGAGACAAGATATGTGGGCTTCGAAACATTTAAATGCCAGCACTTTGGTACTTCATCTTCAGCTGTAAGGTTTGGCTGATGAATGTCAAACTTGTCATAGCATGGCAGGAAGGCAAAGCAAAAGGCTCTAATGGAACAATTGGGTGCCAAACCAGAGGTGTTAAGGTTGATGCTGCATAATTCCGTAGGAGACTTTGATGACCTTTTAAGATCTTAATAAAAAAGTCTAGAGTTTTTTCATTTCACAGGTGATTCTTTTCCAACTTCCAACCCCAGACTAATGAACTTTTATCTGCTACTCAAAGAAATTCATTAAGAAGGAGTAAGCAAAAAACCCAATCCAAATCAAGGAAATGCACTTTGCTTCCTGAGCATGCTCCAAAAGCTGGACAAACGGGGCACATTAGCTCAGGATTCTTGCACGTGGGACAGAATCTCCCCAGGAAAGCTCAGCTGCACTGTGGAACAAGGCGGGTGGAGAAGCTGGGAGCTCACAGACAGCTTTTCCTTGGCACTTCTTCCTTGCCCTGGGTGTACACTCCTGTAACAAAGCAGACACTGTCTACCTGGCAAGAAAGAGCTGTTTAAACACATGAGCAAGACAAGATTAGATTTTCACCTGTTCCTAAGGTTGTGTTTATTCAGTTGCTGCATGACTAGGGGGGGAAAAAAAAAAAAAGAAACCAAGGACTAGAATATTCTTTAGGAAATCAAACTTTGGCTTATGTAGGGCTGAGTCATTATTCTCCTCTTACAGACACTCACTCACTGAGATGGCCTAATCCAAGAGGTTAGTAAAGCCTAATTTTAAGAAGCCGAAATTACTGGGCTTCTGTCATGCTTATAATAAACATGCCTGAATCCATTCCTGGCCCAGAGACCAGAAGGCCTGGTTTCTTGTCTCACTCTGTTCATCACTCCACCCTCTCCAGAGGTAATTACTCCTCACTGATGGGTTTATTGCCTTCTGCATGGGTTACAAACCAAACTTCCCTTTGAAGCAGAGGCTGAAATGGAGCAATATTCAGGGAGAGTGTGAAGCCTTGTCTCTTCTGAGTTTATCAGGGAGTGAAGAGATTAAGAAACAGTGAGCTGCCCTCAGTCTTCAGGCTTTCTTTTGTGCTTCTTCTGTCTCCTCCACTAGAACCGAGATAGTGTGATTGCTTACCTCAAAGATGAGCTCCAAGAGATGAAGGCCAAAACAGACATGGAGAGCAGCTACATGAAGAAAAGCACCGATCTCCAGATCTATCAGACACAGAAGAAGTGCAGAAATGCAGAGAATGTCCTGGCCAAGGAAGTTCAGGTAAGCTGTTCCCCACAGCCTCTAGAAGACATCTCCAGCTAGTGATGAAAAAGTCCTCCCTCCCTCCCTTCCCAGGTGCCCTTTCTGTTCTCCATCACAGCCACCTACACAACTGCTTGAACTGGATCAGGGAACTCATCCAGGTTAGAAATCTTTATCTCTTCCATTGCTTCTCTGGATGGTCCTGTGACCAGCAGCATCATGGCTGCAGGAGACGTAGCTGGAGGCAGAGACTGATTAAACTAATACCACTGTTGGAGAAGCAGACCCAGCACCATGTCCAAAGGCTGTAGCTATGAGCCTGATTAGCAACAGAAGTGCCCTGAGCTCTCAGCACTGCTCACAGCACATTGTGCTGATGGAACTGTTTATGTGGCCATAGGGTGAAATGGACTAGAAAACAGTTCTGGCTTTGCAAGCTTGGGCTTTTTTTGACCGATTAAGGTCTGATCTAGTTGCCCTTTTCTCATGGATGCCCCATGGACATGAGCTGCCTGGGTTAGTTTTGTCCCTGGAAAAATGTGGACTACACAGAGAGCTCCTGCACTCTTGCTCACCAGCTGGGCTTTCAGCAGCATGTGTGCACTCACGTGGGCACTAACATTGTCCCTCATGTTTTCTGTCCACACTGATCACAGAAGTTGAGGAGCAAAACTGATGAGGAGATTCGAGTCCATGTGGAGATTGAAAATTTCCTCAGGCAACACCACAAGGTACGTGTCACCATCTGCTAATGCTTCACATGGCAGCCAATATCATTGTATCATCAATCAGTGCCTAAAGAAAACCAGTTATTCCTCCCTCAGATTCACCAGATTCATGATTGCTGCAGTTTGAGTGACTACTTATCCTCAGGTCATAGTTAACCCAGCTCTCCCAGACTTGGGATTTGTTACATTTGGATACATCTCCTTAAAATCAGAGTTCCTGTAATGACTGGCATTGCTTATTCACAGATGGGGTGCTGAGAGGGAAAAGACACAAACTGCCAGCCCAGTTTTGCCTTACCTTAACCTCAGGAAGAGTCAGGGGCTGGCTAATGGCTAATTGACAATTACTGTGCTGATTTTCATCAGCAAAGAACCATGAATTGTGCTGTAGATCCAGAAGTTCAGAGCTTTCCTGTCATCAACAGCAGTGTCCATTACAGTGAAAAAAACTGGAAAACATCCCATAAACTGTATGACTGGAAGAAGACCTGTACTACCGCAGGGTATCTAACATCACTGCCAGGACAAAATTTGATAGCAGATAATAAATTAAAAAAAAAAAAAAAAAGCAAAATGTGTTGTATCTTGTGAGCAATTCAGTAGTGTCCTCTCTATCTCAGAGCCTTAGTTTGATCAACACTTCATAGTGAGGGGATGTTCCAAGTGCAAGCTGCAGCCTGTTTGACCTCTACCAGAAGGCAGAGTACAAACCTCTCTCTCCTCAGACAGCAGCTGGTGGCTTTACAGGGGCCCACAGAGAAGAGGCTGACCATGGCCTCCATCTCCCTTGAGTGTCCAGCTGTGATGCCATAATGAGATTGATGCTTTTCCTCAGATTATCTTGCCATGCAAGCAATCATGACTGTTGCTATGGAGAAGTTATTTGTGAATGGGAGGAAGTCATCTGGGTGACTGTTGCAGCAACACTTGCCCTCCTATTTACGAGTGAGACAAAGCCAAGTTTACAACCTGAAATAGCATGAAATGCTGTCCCCTGGGACATTATTCCTGGAGCAGGGAGCTTAATCCAGAAAGCGGGCAGGGAACTGGACAGAGAATAAAAGCTTCCTCACTGGCAAATTCTTGTTAACTCCCCTCCCTCTGTATACACAAAGAATGGCTTCTGGTTGACACTTCACCGGGATTGACTGTGCACACAACTAGCCCCCAGTGCTTCTCCATTCTTCATGCACCTTTGAAAGCCCCAAACTAGTCTCTCTTCAACTCCAGTCCAGTGCTACACCTTCCATGGTGAACCCCCAGCGAGAGGCCTGTAGCCACCAGTAATTTATCACTAGTCCTGGGGATTTGGGTCTCATCCCTTCAGGACAAGAAGGAAACACTGACTGTACAAAGCTTATGGGACTCTTACACCATCCTGACAAGCAGACCACTTCACAGCAGCAAACCTTTCCTCTGTACACTCTTTGCACCATGCTGAGCACCCCTTTGTCCTTGTGCAGAAGGTGGAAGAGAAGCTGGAATCCTGGGTGGATAAGTATGAAAACGACACAGATGCTAAAGATGAAGAACTCAACGCCCTAAAAGCATCAAAGGCAAGCAACTTGGAAATACTGCAGAGACTTGCTGAGGAGGTAAGACATCAGCAGCATCTCAGTGCTCAGCCATGCAAAACTGCATCCTGGCTTTTGGAGTGTCAGGTGTGATTACAAGCAGTGGTCCTGAGGAGGCAGGGACCGAGCAGTCATCTTCTGTTTGCCACCTGTGGCACTGAGGAGGGATGATGGTGTTCTTGGTGTTTCCCTACAGCTATTTGTGAATACCAATAGTAATCAGAGTCATTGACAGACAGCCTTTGTGAGGGGCGAAGATCCTGTCCCATCCCTTCAGTCTGCCTCACCTTAGTTTGTTGCCTTAGTCTGAACAAATCTGCTCCTTCTAGCAGCATGGGTGTGTGGCAGGCTGAGAGCAGGAACAGCAGCTCACCCGCTCCTGCAGATGCCCATCTGCACCTGCACAGTGCTCTGGTAAAAGGGAACTGATTCTGGTGAAACCATTCCTGCCCTGCACTGGTTTCTTGGCCAACGGCCGGGCTCTGATCACAGCTATGTGGGTGCAGCGGAGCAGGCAGCGTAGGGCAAAGAGAAGTCTCTAGAAAGGGGGTGGTTTATAGCCAGAAGGAATTAACTTGTAATCATCACTTACTGTCACCGACGGGACAGTTTCCCTGCTTGTGGGCTCATTTTTCACTCTGTACATTGTCATCTCATGTCCCAAGGGTGTTTGCAGATCATCTGGTGCCTAGCCTGGGGGCACATGGGTCCTTCCCACCACCATCTGTTGCCTGAGAGCCATCAGACAGCCATTTTACAGCCCGGGATCAGAGGGTTAATTACACCCAGGCCTTGAGAGGTTTCACTTTGGCAGCAACACTTGGTGCCTTAGGACTGACAGTGGTAATGAGCAACATTTGCCATCTGGATTCGGGAAAGATCAAATAAAGGAGGTGGGGGAGGAAGGTCCACACTTTATACGTTACCCTTGGGCTGCTGGGGAGCTCCCCAGTGCAGAGGGTGGGGACCTGCACGGTGACCAACGGGCCAGAGCAGCCCTCTCTGGTCTGAGAAAAGCAGGTAGTGGGGCAGCCAGGGGAGAAGACTCCTTGCACCAGGGTCCTGGTGAGTCCTGCCCTGGTGAACTGCTGGGCAGAGTGAACTAAACTGCGGGCTGGCCCTGGGGTTTAGGGGATGTGTTTTTCATGTGGCTGTTGCCCCCCACCTATTGTCTTGCAGTGCCAGATGTTTGAGGAAACCATCATCAGAGACCGGGCAGAAAAGAAGGCTGAAAGAAGACAACTAGAGCAGGATGCCCTGGAGCTGAAGAGCACGCTGAAGGTAAAGGGGGACAAAGCTGAGGCAGTGCTTCCCCATCAACAGCTAATAATCTCCATCAGCAGTTAATTTGTGCCACATGCTTTGTTCAGGGAGAAAATGGCTCAAGAAAGTTGGCTGTGACACAAGCATAGGACAGGCAAAGCCTGTCCCTTCCTGCTGGGGCAGACACAAGGCAGCAGCTAGCTGCAGGTTTGAGATGGGGTGCAAGGGAAGAAGCAAGTCTCCTCAAATGATTTGGGCTGTGCCTATCAAACCAGCCCCACTGTATGAGTGATCCAGGGAGGGCCACAGGGAGGTTCCCCTGCTCATTCCCGTGGCACCAGCAACAGTTGCCCTCAGCCCAGACATGGGTACCTTCAGCGTAACCAGCATGGGCCCAGCTGCTACTGCATGGTCCAGGGGTTCCCTCCTGCAGGTGGGGAGTGCAGGATTGATGCTCTGTACCAGGGACCCCAGCAAGTGTTTTCTCCTAAGGCCCCTCTCTCTTCCAGCTGCAAGCCTGGTGGAGAGGTACAATGGTCCGCAGAAACCTTGGCCCCTACCGGGCTCTCAGGAAGACTCTGGAGAAACGGCGATCACAGCAGAAAGAAAAAGGGAAAAAGGAAAACTTTGGAGCGAAGAAAAAGACACGATAAATAAAACCTGTCCACAGATGTGCTCAAGGGCTGTTGCTGGGCAGGGCACTGCAGCCTGTCTGTCTGTCTGTTGGACAGGCCAGAATAAACCATGTAACAGAGCTCAGGCTATTCTGGAGAACACGGTTCATGACAGACACAGTTAAGGTGAAGCTGCCAGTGTACAGCAGAGACACAGTTTCCCCATCAGCAAGGGGATTTGCATCGAAGCAGTGAGGAACACTGTATGCCCCAAGCTGCTTAATGGAAACATGACTGCTAGCGGGAGGTTAATAGCCAGGAACTCACCTGCATGGGACACTGCACGGAGAACCTCCCCTGCAGACCCCCAAGCACTGGCCGTGGCTGGAGCGCTGGTGTTTGCTGCGGTGCCAAGTGAGGCAGGGTGGCCAAGGCACCCACACTGGGGCTCAAGCAGCGGTCGCTCTGCTGCCAGTGCCAGTGTTAGGCTGGCAAGGGGAAAACTGCTGACAGTTTGCAGTGTAAACACCAGGGCAGTCAAAACACGTGCATTTCCATTCCCACAGTCCTGCAAAACGTCAGCACATAGAATAGCTCCACATACCTTCCAACCGAGGGAAGGAACAATGGAGAAAGACAGCCAGACACGCCGCTTGTAGGAGCTGCTGTCACAGCCATACCCAGCCCCCTGGCCCCGTGCAGTGAGAAGAGGCAGTGGGCATGGAGCGAAGCTGCTGGGGAGCAGCGTGCTGCTTTTTTAACCAAGAGGAGATCCCTCTCTCCTGACACGACTGTCAGGCACATGCAGGTCTGTGCCCAAAGCAAAATCAGCCCTGTGTTTGAACCGGCTGGTTCCCTACACTCCCACACAGGAGAGTGAGCTCAAGCCATACAGCATCTCTCCGTGCTCTTTGTGACCAGCCCTTGCTGGTCCCAGCCAAAAGCTCTAAAGTTCAAGTGAGATGACTGAAATCACAAGCAGAAAGCCCTTGGCTCAGAGGGCTTTCTGGCAATTTCTAGGCCTTGCTATTTATTTCTTTTAATTTAATTTTTACTTTTTAAAATAATGGAAATAGCCATTAGGTGGGAAGAAGAGAAATACTTTGGCTAGTAAGAACAAACCTTTCAAATGCTGCAGGAGCATGAAGCCACGGTGCAAGTCCTACAGATCAAACCCGATAGGATAAAACCATGCCAAAGACAGGAAAGACAAGAAGCACCAGTGCTGGCAGCAGCCAACTGCCCAGACCCAAAGTGTACACTTGACTTTGTGAAGGTAAAAAAACCCAAACCAAACCAAAAGGGGGTGGGTGGGGAGGCAGGAGCAAAATCTGTACAAAATCATTGCTTCTCAGTGTCTGGGGAAGGTTGAAAATACCCCAAAAAAAAGCTTTTGATGTGGCTGCAGAATGTGCATAAAACCGCTGGATTTTTTTCTATCCTGCTTAACTATGAGAACTAGAGAAGCAAATCAGGTCCATGAACAGCCAGCTGTGATGGTGGGGAAGAGGAATAACGACCCGACACAGAGGATGTGACGTTCAGTGACGCAACACAAAACCAGCAGGATGCAGTGCTGTCACTCATGTTAAATCCTAAAACTTTATTTCAAATTACCCATGGTTTCCTTTTATATTATCAATGTGCTAGAAGTTCACACTACTGGCAGAATACAGGCAATTTAAAATAAAGTATACAATATTCAGACACATTTATATGCAACAGACTCAGAAATTATGGAATGTATTTACAGACATACAGCATGGGATGAAGCTTTAAAATCCTCTATTAATTACACGTTTACACTGTTTTCAGAAATAACAAAATTAGATTGCTTTGTAAAACATCACAATATCTATACAAAAGTTTTTTAGATGTCCAAATTCACCTTAAAAGTCCTCTGTTTCTAAAACAATTTTTCAAAGAACCATTTATAGTCATAAAAGGGTAAAAATACTATTTGCCATCGTGTCACTACCCAGAACAAGAGGTGTTCTCAGTGCTGTAAAAAGCTGTCTCCTATCTATTTTCAGCAGGCTGCCGAGGCCGGGGCCTTATGAAAGCCTCTCCCTTCGCAAGGGGAAGGCCCAAACCCCGGCTGTTTTGTCCCGACCACCACACGGCCATCGGGGCTGCCGAGTGCCCGCACTGCTCGATCTGGAGTGTGGAACTTGGCTGAGCCTCAAACACAGCTCTCAGTGCTCAACGTGGTTTGAGGGAGGATGGTGACACAATGAAGCTGGTGTCACCAGCAAGCATGAAACACTCAGATGGATTCCTCCCACATCCTCCAACACAAGTGCCTCAGAGAAGAGACACAATTGCCTCTTTGCTTGAACACACAAAATAGAATTTTATACATGTTTTCTTTAAAATACTCTTTTTCATGGGATACAACAAAAATTGCACATAAATAATACACCCAAAAGACCCCAACCCATTTTGCAAAACAGAACTGAAGTGGGTTTTGGTGTAACACATTAAATAAACCGCATGATGAAACTCCAGGTTTGGATTTTTGTCCTAAACTGGCCAAGCTTTAGCGTTTGCCAGCATGAAAACACAGGCTTATAAATGCTGAACTGAGGCGACCGTGTACATTCAAACTGCCAGAGCAAATCAGCTGCGATAGCGGGGCCTCGGCCCCTGCCCGGCCCTCCGTGTGCTCGCCGCTGTGCGCACGCACCACCCGTGTGGGACAGGGCCTGTGCTAACCGGGCACGATGGGAAAGGGCCAGTTCTTGCCCTTCAGGCTCAACTCCCCACCCTGTTAATCCCTAAAAACTGCTACTAATGAAATGACAAGCTTCCACCAGCCTGAATACTGTTAAGGTTTGTCTTCCCCCAAGTGTGCTGTTAAAAAGTTAACGTGCCCCTGTAACAATACAAGTGACCTAAGGTAGAAAACAAAGTAGTCAGTCCCGTCCTGTGTTGTTCACTTCTGACACTTTTATGTTATCCTTTAAGAATTACCAACACTCCTTGCAAGCAAAATAAAGCAAACACATTACCTACTTGAGGAGGAAAGTATGGAGGAGCTGCTCTCTTCCTACGGGTATTGCAAGTTATTGACATTTTAATGCCCCGGCGGGCACAAGGCAACGCGCTTACCCAGAATGAAAAGGTTTCTCTTTTGAGCTGTGCAGTTTGAAATACCCCTCAGGTGTTCTTCTCCACTTCCAACATGATCAGCCAATGCCAATAAGAAGCAACTGGAATAATTATGTGTGATTATGTGTCCACCACAATGGACCTTGAAAGAAATACATGAAGCAAAACAGCGGAAATAAAACTGCAAACCGGAAGGGGAAAACCACAGCTAAGACCAGACCTTGCTGTTGTTCCCATGGCAGGTTTACTTCTGTAAAAATGAATTTTAGCTAGCCTGTTCCCAGTTCCCCTCCTTCCTTTGTGCCCATGAAATCCACTTGGTGTATTCAGCTTCAGATGTATCCCCAGCTGCAATACCTCTAATGCCTGAAGTTGGTCTTGGACCCCAAGCACCATGTATTGGTAGCTAACATTCTGGGATGCTTTAAATTGCCCCAAACCTAACAAAGGAACTGCATGGGTGGAGAATGGATTTTTGCAAGGTCTTTCTGGGAGGAAAAGAATAACTACTGCAACTGATCTGGTGGCGAGCTTGGCCTCGTCACTAGGACCAGAACACATAGAGCTAGTCCTTGCCTTTGTTCCAGCCAAATGCAAAACTTGTCACCTGCCTCTCCCATTCCTCTACATTGGATTTCCATCTTTACGTTAAGGAAAGAGGAAGGGAGCAATGGTAGTTCTGTAAACCCAGGGCATCTCTTCATAAATTCCAATGACAAAAGGCTTTATTTATTAAAGCTTTGTTAAACTCATGAAAAAACCTTTTTCAATAGATTGCTGTTTTAGCAATTACGTGGCCAACCTGTGGATATTTGGTAATTGTGTTCTTAACATGCTGAGTTTCTCAGTGGCTGGGACATGCACCAGTGCTGGGATGTCTGCGTGGGATGTCTCAGCCACTAAGGAACAGACTGTTTGATACTGGGTTTCTAATGGTCAGCAGGGCAGGCAGTGACTCTTCACACTGCACTAAAAATACTTACATGGCTCTTGATGATATCTAGTCATCGTTTGACAAACCACAGTAACCAAATGCATCCCTGGGTGACCAGGAGGGCAGGTGAGGACACATGAGATCTCCCTCCACTGATGTTGGAAAAAAATTCAGAGAAGGACATGTTAAAACCCAAACAGAAAGTGAACCCAGCAAGAATCTAATGTGACTAATACAATCGATGAATTCTGGTTTCGTATCTTAAGATATTTCTTGTGGAGAAAACATGCAGTATATTTTCCCTTGGGTGGGGAAAATAAAAAAAAATATGTAGGTTTTTTTTTTCCCTTCAAAATGTAAGCAATGAGGACATGCCAACACAAGGTACAGCTACGTGACCTTCAGCCCTGTTATCCAATACTGCAGGTTAAGATTGCGTGCTGCAATTTTTTTATATATGTAATAGAAAGAGCTGTTGTTCTTCGGAGGCAAAGAAATTTCCTTTCTTTCAACCCTGTGGGGAAGAAATTTAATTCCCCATGTGCCTGCTGCAGCAACCTATTTTTTTTTCTTCTTTTTTTCTTTTTTTTTCCAAACGAATTCTCCTAGGAATCACTTCCCAAGCTCTACACCCATGTCTTCAGTCTACAAGGTCGGTTCCTACCAGAATTCCCTGCCCTCCTCCCAGTGAACTCTATTTTTTTTTTTTTAATAAGGGGCAAATATAATGGTANAAGGGGCAAAAATATTGGTATTAAAAATGTTATCGGAAACTGTTGTGATCTCCAAAAAAAATGGAGAAATGAAGTAAAACATTCCTGTCAGGAATCACGGAAACTCATTTCCTTAGAACAGAGCTCAGTGTGTTTGGATGCACTGCATGGGCAGTAAAGTCTTCACGTCCTTCTGCTTAGCCAAGGTAACCCAAAAGGTCCCGGAGGTCTTTACACAGCAGACAAGTGGTGAAGTTGCTGCTGCTTTGGGGGTGCCAGCTCCAGGAGCGCCTGGACAGTCACAGCTACCTGTGTCAAACCCTTCTCTTCTAAAATATGTAGAGGCAAACATAATTGCTCCTGAATGGGGAACAAAACAAAGACAAAAAACAAAATGGATGAAAACACTCAACTGAAAAGAAAAAGAAATCAAGCAAAAGGTGACTGAAATATGAGATGTTATGGACAGCCAGCACACGCACGGGTATGAAATGGAATTTCTGCTTGTGACTAAAGAAGAGTGAACTTCGCTACTCAAAGCAAGAGGCCCTGGGGTAATCCTTGTGTTTATTTATCTGAAAACTGAAAAGGGATTGTGGGAGAAGTGGGAAATAGCAAATTGTCCTGTCTGCCCACAGTGAAATGGCAGCTGTTTATGAAACCACAAGTAGATGAAGTTAAGGAGGGGAACGCTTTGCTTCAACATGACGAACCTGCAGAGAGTAGGAAAGGAACTGTGGCTTCCTTTCCAAAACACAACTGCCTTTTGGAGGGAGTCCTTGTGTAGCAAGCCTGTTTTGCTGTCACCGTGAGGGAAGGACCAACTTGAAAGCAGAGAATGAAATCCTGTGTGCGCTATGGAAACACTGCAACAACCCTAGGAGGAGACATCACAGTGGAAAGCGATTCCTATCTCACAGACACACTGCCCATCTGAACTCCTGTCTGTACATGCGTGTTGATCTCTGTCTTACAAAAATTCCTTGGAAGGCAGGAAAAAGCAAAAAGCCCAACTTGTGTTATGGAAGAAAATGAAATAAAAAAGACTCGCTCCTAGGTATGACTGAAACAACCCTGATTATAGATGTAGCAAATGCCATTTCTCCCGGGCAAGGCACTGAGAATGGACAGCGTATTTATAGGCAAAATCCATCCATGTGATGTACGAGTCATTACCACTTCCTTACCCTCCACAAGTACACCAGCTTAACAGGGCACCTCCGCAGCCATTCTAAGGAGTAAGAGTAATACGCAAAATGCAAAAAGAGGTTTCAAAGTGTTTATTATAATTGTGCTATTCTCAGCCTAAGATGGATTTAAAGCCTCACCCTACATAAGTCCTTGGCACCTCTTGGCCACCCTCACTCCACAACAGTCAGGATACATGTCCAACAGTTCTCTGTATGTGTAGAAAACAACCAAAGTGTGCCCTTCCTACAGAGCTATGGAGAATATTTTTCATGTGTTATTTCCACAGCAATTTGCATTTCTCCACTCTTTGAACATTTACTGTTTTGTTTTTTTTTCTGTTAAAGAAATCCTTCAGCATAAACAGTGGCAGCCAACACACTTTCTACAAAGTTCAGAGGAGAGCAAACAAATGAATCCAGACTGAAATTCTCACAGTAAGCCATATGATCAGGCTGAAATACATTTTTCTTCCAGTTAGTTTATGTTATTTTGCAGAAACTGTGCTTTTTGAGGAAATACTTGTAAACTTGAGCAAATATGCCTTATCTTTTTTCTTATGGATGCATACAGATAAGGGGAAAGCTTTGGAATGACTCCGTATCACAGACAGTCACGACAAACAGAACTGAAAAACTGGAAGGCACTGTTAGTGTAAAACCCCTTGCAGCTTTTATCACAGTGTTCAGCAGAAGAAGTTAAGAAACATAGGAACTGAGTTCATTTTAGTTCACACCAGTAAGCAGTGAAAAAATAGCTTATTACAAAATAAAACAATCTCCTCCTGTCAGAGGTCTCCTCCTTCCTCAGCAATGTTTTGTTTTGCTTGGACAGAACACTTTGTGTGACTGGAAAGAGGGCATCAGCTCCTCTGCTTGCTGCTTTGTTAAATACTGGCTTTATGTTACATGAGCTCGTGAGCCCCATGTACACATAACACATTTGCACTGGTAGCGACCACATTTGCATCTAAACTAAACTGTGCTTCAGAGCTGTCGCCAGGCTCGTGTCGGAATGCTAACACCACTTAAAGCAGGCTTACAAGCCATTTACTGCATTTGCAGATGTAACAGAAATTTATTGAAAACACATTTGGAACAGCCAACACTTACCTGTCACTGGTCTCTGAGCTGAGTTCCCTGAATCAATCTACCCTCTGAGGAGACATGGTCTTTTGCACATCCTATGGGGAGTGCCCTGAAGTTCTGAGGTGTCCCTGAGACATTAAAGCATTAAAGCACCAGGATGCTGTTCCTGGGGAGGGAAAAGCTTTGAAGCTTTACGGAAGACTACCTGAGTTTTGTAAAACAATGAAGAGTGATCGTGCAGCCAGGACTTACATTTCTGCTATTGTGTGTTAGAGGTTTCTGAATATGACAGGATAAGAGGAAGAAGGGAATAAGCACGGAACAAGCCTAAGTTGGGGTGCCCACAATCAAGTGGCAACTCAAGAAGTTCTTGTTAGGTTTTATCCAGAGCATGGCATCTGTCACACTGTGACATGCTGTGGCATCTGAGAGAATTGTAAAGATTTTTTCCTTCTGTGCCAGAAAACTTTTCTCTCAAAGCCGTTAAGACATCAATTTCTCTGAAAATTTCCTGCTGGATCTGTTATGGAGCTCAGGTACCTCAGGATTCACTGGCAGTTATTTTAAAAATCCTTACTCAAAGTGATACACCAGATTCTACAAATATGAGAAATCAAATGCTCTCAGAAGCAGGATAAGGGGTTGGGGGTAAGGAATTATAAAGTCCTGTGGACAAAAAGCTTACCAGACCATGTCTCCTAAGACAGTGAGATCTTATCAAGAACACTGACATTGAAAAAAATATTTTGCATTTTTTAACATTTTTCATCAGAGAATCCTCGAGCAATTTACCAATGTGGGTGCAATTCTCATTATACAGAGAGGGAAACTGAGGCACAACCCGACAGCACAGTTTTCCCAGAACTACATCGCTCACCAGCGGACTGCAGCAGGCACCCACACACCCTAACCTCGGTCCCTCGCCCTAGCCCACAGACAGCACTTCCTCCCTTGGAAAAACATTTTATCACCTAAATATGACACAGCAAATACAAATGTGAATTACGTCACAGATGGTCGCGTGGTGCACCAATGTGTTTACACATTGTACTTGTCACCTCTGCCCCATCAGTGGGAAAGAAAGCACTTCATACACACAGTCTTGACAAAAACCCGTCCTTTCCCAAGCATCAGGGTGATGGAGGGAGGAGGCTGCACCACTACCCTTCAGCTAGAGAAAAAAGACCCAGCGATAGAACATACAGAGCGTTAGCATTAGAGTACAGTAAAACACCACAAAGCCCCAGAGCTGAATGGAAAGGGAGACAAGACTGGATTCTTCTGAATCTGTCCCCAGGGAAAGAAGAGTCTCAACTGTTCTTTTAACGCTGAGGTTTAGCTGAAGAATGTCAGAAGGGGAACAAAGATTGTCCTGTCCAGAGTGTGTGAGCAGGAAGGGAAAACAGACAGAAAAAAAAAGGTCAGTCAGTTAGCCATAGCAACATCCATGAAGCAGTCAGTCATCAGACATCTCAGATATAACCTACATGTTTGAGAAGCGTTATCACAGCTGCTGAATTCTTACAAAGGAATCTGCAAGACTCCCATTGCACAGGGCTCACTGAATACAAACCTTTAGTGTTCAGTGAGGTGCCTGTCACCTGTACAGCTTAAACATGTAACAGCTGTTGTTATAAACATAGTAGTTTACACATGCCTTAGTGAAAAACATTTTTCTCCGTGTGAAATGAAGAGGCTACAGGTTTCTGAGATGCTGCTGGCACTGAGCACTCACCAAAGCTAAGTCTCCACATGTATCTCAGTTAATGAAAACAGTAGGACAAAGGATTATTTACATGTAACCGATGCTCGAATGCAGTGTCCTGCAGAAATACCTATTACTAGTTAAAGTGTTCTGTAACTATTTCCACCGTGTATCCTTTCCCTCCCTTCCACACAGGTAACTGCTGTCAATCAGTGAAATCTAGATTCACATATCAATCTGTTCAACTGTTGGTTTCTTTTGATGCAAAGGCTTTTAACTAGCAAAGTCCTATAGAAATAGCCACTCCACTGGGGTGCCTGTAACCAGCATTTTCTAAACACAGCCTTCCTCTTAGAAGGTAAGTATTTCTACATAGATCCAGACTTGCAGAAAGCCCTTCATTTGCATAATTAGAATGTAAATGAAAGGAAATACCTGCTCCATCTTTTCAAGAAAAATACAGGCTGCCACGCTGTTCTTGCATGGAGCTCTCTACATTCACACCTCAGCAGGTATGTTACGTGAGAGCAACTTAAGAGTTCAGGTGGGGGGACTTCAGTAAGCTTCCCCAGAGACACTCTCCTTAAACTTGATCACGTTAAAGCAAGAAATACAAGAAAACCAGGAGGGTCCTAGGCAGTAGGTGTGCCAGATGTAGTAGACTGGGTCTGTAGAGGACTTTTACTTGAGTGGCTTTTTTCTTTGTTGGTTTTAAAGTGTGGGTCATTTCAGTGATCTGCTCTGTACTGCAGTTCCATAAAAATCACATCTTCCCATCTGAGGCAGCTATAAGCAGGGGCTGTGCAGCTAAAGGATGCTTTTTCTTTGGGATTTGAAAAAAATTTGCCTCAGATGAATTTGTATTGTGCATCGTATTGCTGGGAGTAAAAGCCTGAAGTTTCTTAGATGACCAAACTAGTTCAGGATCTCAAAGTACTAACAAACACAACTCCCCACCACTTTTCAATGCAATACACTGAGCCATGTGAAACTGCCAGGCAGCTCAGTAACTATGCTATCCTAAAATCCCCATGGTGCCAAATGCCTGCAAGTGAAGCATTCAGAAACCACCAGAAAATACTGCGTGTCACTGAGTTGGAAATACTGCTTTTAGAAATAGCTGGGAAGTTAGCCACTGGGTCTACCTTTCCCTTTCATAATACAAAAGAAAGAAAACAGCACCTACAACAGAAACTAATGCTTAGCAGTGTAAGAAACCAAATAAATTAATGCACTAGAAGAAAAATTAAGGAGGAAAAAAAGAAGACACATATCAAAACTATTTATACTGAGACAACTTCTGCATAAGACAAAGTGGAAAGGACAGGATAGCATCGAACAGGATAACTGCACTCAGATGGACTGTTTTATATGTTCCCACCTCCTAGAACTTCCAAGTTTCAGAAGGGGACAAGGAATACCAGAAAACAGACTTCTACCACTGGTAAGTAACAAAAGAATTAGGATCTATGCAAAGACAGCTACCATCAGAGAAAGGCCAAAAATACTGCCACTTGTTGGTAAGACAGTAAAGACGTTCACCTAAGAGAATTATTCTGAAAGAACGTGAAAAGCTCTGGCATAAAAGCAACACATGCAAAACATCACTCACTTTTTTTCCCACTATTAAGCTGTCAAATATTTAATTTGAAAAAATGTAATTGTTTTTATAGAAATACCTTGCAATTCTGTAGGCAGACTCAAACTGCATCAGTTATTATGAATACGAGGCAGAGCAGTAAGTGAATCAGACCTCTGATAAACTGTATCTGTCTTCCTTTTGTTCTGGACAAGAATGCAAGATTAGTCTGATCTACACTGCAAGGCACAGCTGATACCTGAACCTTCTAAACTTTTACTCATTTTGTTATCATCAACTCTTTCAGGTAAGTTTTTATTTTCTAAAAGCATCATGCAAAACTGCACCTGAAACGTTCTATCAGGGTAGCAGAAATACGTACCTGAGGCACTCCGATCCTTCTGCAAGCTTCCAAGAAATTCTCCACGTTTCGTCTGCATTTTGCCATTGTAAGTTTAGGCTGCAAAGTAAAGGAGGCAGGTAGAGAGTGTTCTTAATTGTCAGGATTTTAGAAGGTCTTTATTTTTGTATTTAAATAAACCTCTTAAATCTCTCTTCCAAAAACATACTGTATTGAAATAAGCCTGTCTAATTCAAAGCAGGCTCTGCTGAAGTTTGCTTTTCTTTAGAAAAGCAAGCCCAAATTCCAAAGCTATGCTATGAAAAGCCAATGTATGAATGCTGGGTGTTTTTCAAAAAAGAGGCAGTTCTAAGCTTTGCAATATTTGCATACCAAGTGTCATATAAAACTTGTTAACACTTTTGGTGACCATAGGACGATAATTTTCAAAGCATACATTGAATGAAACACACACGCATGGCTTCCATGCTGTGATTTCAGAACAATTTCATGGTATGAAACAATCTGGAGTCTGGTCTGGATTACTATAATAAAAACCCATATAAATATCAAACCACATTGCAATTAATTAAGAGAAGAAAAAAAAAAAGAAAGAAAAAGGCTAGGTGAAACTGGAAAATAATGGAAGAGACCTGGAACTGAAGTTTGCTGCTTGTAAGCAGCTTGTTGTTGTGTTTGATGTAGCTGTTTGAATTGCACTCACTGGCATTTTTTTCAAGCATGTTTTTTTTTTACAGTTGCTTTCACACCTCTCCACAGACATACCATGGCACAAACTCTGTCTTGTGTCTTGTTTCTATTCCTGAAGCTTATTCTTCTCCAGTTAGAGAGACACAAGCTTCTTGCTCCTCTGAACAAGCTACCCACAGTCTACACAGCAGCAGGCAGCAGCTTCCATGGGTTCAACACTTCTCTGTAAGTGCTGAAGTTCCTGCTCTGTCCCCTCCATGTACCGTATCTCCCCATCCAGAAAGCAGGTTAAAGGCTCATGCTGACTTCTCTCACCCAAAGGATGGAGGGGATACAAAGATCACATTGTGACTGAGGAATGACATGATGCCTCTTCTGCTTCTGGAGCTGTACAGCTAAAGGCTGCCTTTTCCTTGGGATTTATACATCAAAGGCATGATTTAATTCTGAATGCAGAACATTCCATGCACCATAAAACCAGGCCATTGAAAAGGTATTCTCAGTGATGTAAGCCTTCTGAATAGCAGCTGTAAGCCTTAACAATTCTACAATCTCTCTAAAATGCTGGTGTCTCCTGTCCAATCGTTCTCGAAATAACGAGATCTGCCTGTTCACATTAGGTCCACGGGAGAGGAGCCACAATGATGCAGTAGGCAGTCCTCTTAAGTGCCAGTTCAAATTCCAACTGACACACAGACTGACTCCAAAATCAGGAAATGCAAACACAACATGCATGTTTCAACCTCTTCCCCTAGGAACAAGCTTCAGGTTTTTCCATTCATACAACTTAAAGGTGCATAACAAGCCATCTGCCTCTCCATACTGCTTTTAAGTAGCTGACCCTAAATATTTTGACTGAACTTTCTAACTTCCACAAAGACAGATTAGGTAAATAATCTGTCATTATTTCACAGCTCTTGACCTTTCTCTAATGCACCTAGAAATAGATGATCCTCACTGCTTTCCAGGGACACCACAGTTCAGTGGGGTAGGAGAAACTTCAGAGATTTTCAGACTTCTCTGTGAGCTGCCTTCCTTGCTCTGAATAGTCCCTGAATACAACAAACCTTTTTCCCATGATCACAAAGGTGTGACGATTTGTTTTGTTCCAGGAGGTGCTGTTCTCAAGTAGCTTGAGCGTGCTCTGCTAGAATTCCTAAGCAGAGGAACTTGTAGTACTGTGCAGTGGACACAGGAATCAATTTTGCTTCTCTTCCTGTTTTCACTGTCTTGTGCAGTGGGATCCTAAATGCTCTAGAGAATGCATTTCTCTCCGATCAGTTTTCCTGAACTTCTCAGACCTTTGGATCTTCTGAAATACCCTATTTCTGTTTTCATGCTGAACTGTCCCTTATTTCACTAGTTTTCAAGTTAACATTTTCTTGCAACCTGTGTTAGAAGTAACTTCATTTATATGAAACAAACCCAAATAAAATTTATTTTCATGACACTATAGACCTTTTTTAGACAGAACAGACTGGTTTTTTTTTTGTCATGTACATTCACAAAGCAGAATGCTGAATTTAGTGTTTGTGTGGATTACAAGGCTTTGTTGGATGTTATTTTGGACACCTATAAAGTACCACCATTGTAACATACTTACAACAGCAGGCGAGGGGACATGGATGCTGGGAACAGATCGGGGACGCACATGATTAGCCAAATGGCACAGAACAACACCATCAGTGAGGGCTGCTCCAAGATCACTGGGCAATGACACTTTCAACCGTGATTCTATATTCTGTAGAAAAAATGAACACGGACACATGGAAGGTAAGAGATGTTTCCTCCAACTGTTCACTCTGTGAAACATTTTGTAAGAGTCAGAGTGCTTGCATTACGACTCTCTGTCCACCCTCATGACATTTCTAAACAGCTTGCTGAGTAACATCAAGGAAAGCTCTGCACACTGCTGGGTCTTCGAGCTGACCAGGGTCTGGGAGCAATTGAGTTCACTGATGAACAGTTTTCATTGTACAGCACAGGGGACTAACACAACCATTATTCAAAATTAATGGAAATCAGAGTCTAGGATCAGTGCTGCTAATACTACACATTCTCAGAGAATAGTTCAGCCAAGGGAATTGAAAATAATTGTCTTTGTGGGTTAGAGGACAACACAGTTAGCAAAAATCAAGACAATACTTTTGTCTGTAATGAAAAACCTGCACTACTTGGCATAAATAGTTCTTAAAACAATTAAGTAGTTAGCATTTGTACAAGGGAATGAATAAAAATTCAGTTCAGGCTTTTCATTTTATTTCAAGTGCTGTGTGAATTTCACTGGGTTGTTATTTTGTATGTAATTTTTTTAAAAGTATTAAAACCCCAAAGATTTCAATGGACCTGGGAAGCAGAACAAGAGACAGACTACATACAAAGCATTCTGATTGGAGAGGCTCTGCAAATGGCAATAAATTTTGTTTTGTTTTATTTAAGATAACTTTTTCCTTTTAGAGAAAGGAAGCTGTCCTTACTTTAAAAGTTACAAAGAAGAGTCCTCTCTGTCCCTCTGGGATGCTTATGGCTTTTAAAATCAGCTTTAACAAGTAGGAATTCTTACTTCTTGGAAAAGTTTAAACAATTAAGGGATACCTTGACGTAGTCTAATTAATGCCCTCCAGAAACAAGTCTGGGACAAAGCAGAGCAGCACCTTAATGCCACGGGGCATTTTCAATATTCAGGTGCATTATCATCCTACCCAGGCACAAACCAGGAGCATGGTGGCCCTGAACAGGCAAAGAGCAAAAGTATAATGAATATCTGTGCCTCAGATGTTCTGCACTTAAGTAAGGATAAAGCAAAAGTCAATATACGGATCCAGAGCACACAAGGAAACCATGCTGCCAGACTGACTGGCAGTAGTCTCTGCTGTTCCTCTGCTTTTCTGAGGGCTTTACAGTAAAGAGTTCTTTTAAAAAAAGATTAAAAGGAAGACAGTGAGGCAACTTTCCAGGGAGCTTCTTACAAGTGTGAAGGCTGGTAAGGAAGAAAGAAAAAGTGCACATTCATTTTAAAAGCAGAGATCAGAGGACATTCAGAAGCAGGAGTCAGCACAGTTTATTTTACAGAATTTGAAGCTTTTTCCACTGGAAACCCCAAAGTGAACACCACTGCATCCACCTGGAAGAAACACTTAGTCTGTCAAGCATCGTTTATTTTTGCTCAACTGTGCAACTGTATTGGTTGAGTGAAGTTAGGTCCACAACAGGAGGACAGATCTAGTTGGGTGTACATGATGCTTTTACTAAGAGGTCCACGTCCTGGTTCCAGGCAGCACTTACCTTACGAAGCTGCTCTATGAGCTCCAGCTCCTCCTCTCGCTGTTTGGAGTTCTGTCTTACTCTAGCATCTGCAGATTCATTAGCAGGAGACAAGGCACGGGTAGAAGATGAAGTAATAGCTAAAAGAGCCGCAGGAAGGAAAGAAAATCACTGAGCACAGTTTGGTTGATTGTCCTTCACTGCTCTACTACAGATGCACACAGGAGGTTCCAGAATGGGTACAGTGAATTCCTTTTCACACATCTGTTTCTTTCGTTTGACTACGGATCAAACGAATGATCTACTCATCTAATTGAGGTGTTCTGTAACACATCGTCCTTTATGTGTAGATTCTGTTCTTTCTGTTGGGCAGGAGTAACTCACAAAGGAGGACAAAGTTTTGCCAGATGGAGTATGTTGAAACAGTTCAGTCCTTCTATAGAAATTGCAATTTTGTTATGTGTTCCTGTGCAATGTAAATTTAATCAAGCTGCCTTCATCAGCTGTTGAAGGCATTTCCTTGGTATCTTTCTGGATTCTCTTTAGGTAGAACAATTTCCCACATTTCCACAAATATGACAGCTCTACATAACAATTTACTTATTCACGAAGTATTTAATGCCATGTGTCTACAAATGGAACTTGCAAAAGTAGTCTGATGATAATGAAGTAACAGAACAGGGCAAAACCAGGAGACTGGGTAATGCAGATGTTGATAGAACATAGTAAAACTAGCTGATTTCTGAGCTATATAACCTACCTTTGTTTGCTTCATCCCTGACAGCTGCTCGGAAAAGGAAACTCTCAGGTCGCTGGGAAGGGTTTCTATAGGAAGGCGGGGCTGCATGGCCAGGATATGCAGGGGAAAGGTGGACTAAACAAATGTGGAAAGGCACAGGAAAGGAAAGGAGGAAGAAGGAAATGGTTAGGGTTTAAATAGGATATGGGTTCAGCAATGTGGTAATTAAGAAGAACAAACCAAAAATTTTAACATAATAATGACAAAATAAATTACAGCCATGCATGATAAAAGTGCAGAGCAGGAAAAGGCACTTCCAAGGACACTTGCATGCAAAGCACATTCCACATACCAATTCTGACAACTGTTCTGACTGATGCTGAATGCATCTGTGTGCCAAAGCCTTAGGAAGGCCTAAGCCAGCCAAACCCTAAGCTCTGCCTGAGGACATGCTTCACTCCTGTTGTCTCACCCTTCATGTGTTTCTAAGGAGACCCAAATGACTGGATAAATTTTCAAACACAGCAGTGCCACGCACAGAGGTGGGAGTAGATGCTCCCTTCTCTTCACAGCACAAATAAGCAAGCAAATATTTTGAACTTATTTTTTGGAATTTTTCTTCCTTTCCCTATTACCTGTCTGAGTGGTAGGTGAGCCAGGGGAGATGGTAGATCTGTCATCGCTCTGTGGACAAAAAAGCAGAAGAGTGTAAATGGTCCTAATGTGGAAGAGCTGTGACTAGCTTTTAATTTGCTGTCTTTTAAAAAAGGCTCCATCCATCTAAATGTGTTTCAGAAAAAAACCCAAGAATCCTGAAAGAACACAGTATGCTGTTCCCCAAGCCTCAAATCTGCAGAAAGTGAATATTTTTCTTTTGCAGAGATGACATATTTGCTTTTTTTTCTGAAAAGAAATACCAAACAAAATAAACCCTGTGATGAAACAGCACTGACTGTGCAATGACAGATCTTTGTTTACTCTTTCTTCCGACCAAAACTTTCAAAGCATTCTTTGCACAGGGGACACAGAAAACCAGGTAATTAAAGACCACGCAGTGCTTGCATTACAGCAGCACCAATAAGGATACAACTCTTTGACACCTTCGATAATGCAAAACTGCTAATTACTGAACATCACTCTCCCCACTGAAACCCACTGTGGTTTTCTGACAGTGCTTACAGAGACTAATGACTTCTTGTGATGAGAGCATTCAGTATAGCAGTTTGCACAGAAAAGAAAGCAATATAGGATATCTGTAATCAAAAGTAAGCTGGTAAAGAACACAATGACAGTACTCTTGATGAACTCAAGTTGGTCAAGAGTAAGTGATCTGGTACAGAAAAAGCAACATCAAAGACAACCATGAACCCCTCAGAGCAGAGACTGGTTACCATGTTTTGATAGCTTAGGCCTCCTGTAGACACAGCCTGAAGCTAAGATGACGTAGTATCTACTATAGTTTAATTAGGTAAATTGGATTCATACCCTACCTGAACTTCTGATTTAGAAGCTGACAGACTAACACCTGTTAAAACAGATGTGTAGATCCAAGAGGTTTTTTGTTGGCTCTAGTGGTGAATGATAATAGCAAGAGATACCTTAACAGGATTGAAGGTAGAGGCATTAGGCAGGGTAGGAGCACAGCTTTCTTGATTCAACCCTGAGAGTGACTGAATGCAGAAAGAAAGAGAAGGCAGCAGCAGTGTTAGCAAATGGCTGACAGGTCATGCACAAAGGCAGAATGCAGTAGACAAAAAGGAAGAGGTGATTGTGATGACATTCTCAGAAACACTCAACAGGCAACAGATACTTGCTGAACTACAGCTAACACCTTCCTACCCTCCTGAACGTTCTGGCTAATAAGCTTGGGAGGTGCAATGTTTCTTTTACATGCAACACAGTGACATCAAAAGCAGAACTAAGAACAGTAAGTGAGGTGAAGCTTCCTTAGTAACACACAATTTAACACCTATGCCATCAGACAAAAGGAAATTTACCCTACAACGGTTCATTCTGAGCCACTGTTCAAAATAAAGAGCTTTCTTTTTAATGTTTTCAGTACGTTATGCATCATTGTTATTTTCCAATCAACTTTGTTGAATCAGAGAAACTCCCACCTAATGGCCTCAGGAATAAACATTTTGTGTCTGACACAAACGCTTAATGCTGATCCTTGTGAATTACATACAAAGTAAGGAAGATTCTGCAGGTGGAATCTATCTCTCAGGGAAGATGTCACTGGGAAGATTTACAGTGTTGCCACAAATAAAGTGGAGCCAATTTTCACTTATAACCAGTACCTAAAGCAACCAAATAAGAAATTTATCCTGTTTACAGAACAGGAGCTCCAGCAAGCCAAACTGTCACTGCCAGTGGATCTAGAAGGCCAAATTCTGTGTCTTACTGAAAGCACAACCAAAACATTAACATTTGAGGTCTGAGTGGCTCAAGAATGAGACTCTACATTCTAAAACAGCACTCAAATAGCAAAGTGGCAGTTCAGCCCAGGAAAAGAACACCAAATGATACCCAAAAACTCTACAGATGTGAATGGCACACCGGGGACTGTTACTATTTAAAACTAATTGCAACTGTTCTGCCACTTCGGAACAGTACCGGCAGGAAGGACTAGGAGGAGAGGTTATACTCAGGATAAGCCTTAAACACAAACATCTCTAGGTCCTAACCCAGACAACAGCTGACCTTTAAGACAGCTTTTCTTTGCTCTACAGCAGCAAAAAGCAAAAACGGTGGGTTACTTTTTTGTTTTGTTCTGAAGAGTTTCAAAACATCACTTAAGCAAAAAATTAGCTAGTATATGAGAACAGTAAAATAAACCAGAAGCTGTCTGTAACATGAACTAACTGTTTATTCCTGGATGAAAGACAAAGACAACCTTGACACAGCTTAACAAGGAGTTGTCGCAGTCCACATACCCAGCAGTGGGCGAAGGGAAGGGGAACACGGCACGCCACGGGGTAGGACAATCACAACAGCAACACACTGCATGCTCTTCACCTGTTTGCGAGTCCCTGGCCGCCTTTTAATGGTATTGGTGTTACTGTCAATCTCAAACACAAAGAGAGGCTCAAAGCCATTCTGTCAGGGACAGCAAGGAAAGAAAGAGAGGGAGGAAAGGTAGAAGTGAGGCAAAGAACAACTGCAAGAGAAGGTATCCACGATGCAAAAGGAACCTGGATACTGCAGTTCAGACTTACAACACCATACTGTGCATGCTGTGCTTGGCCTCTAGGTCTAGCACTAAAGTCAGGGAAATCTCCCTGCACCAGAAACGACTGTAGATATAGGGACTGCCAAAGCAAAGCCCAGACAGAACTCTATACCAACCAAATAAGGATGTTCTAAGGAATTTTGATTATTAAATGTTTTAATACACAAATGGATGCCAAAGGTCTGAGAGAAAACTCCAGGGTACAAGCTAGCACAATTCAAGTCCTGTTTACTTTACCCACACCAGTAGTGTTTGTAACACAGCAGTGACTAAAAGCCTTAACTTTAAATATTCCAGAGAACCCATGCGCTAACAGCAACGCGATGGCCTGAGGCCACGGCTGAGACCACAAGAAAAGACAATGCTACAAGGGAGCACAAGGCAGCAATGACAAGGTTACAAAAGGAAGATGTCACTCCAGCTGCCTGATGCTTAAAATTGATGTCACAGTCTTCACAACAGAGAAGTTGAGTGACAGTTTGAGAGTGTGTTTTGTTTTCTTCTTTCCATAGTACTCACCTTGCAAGAAACAGTATGGGAAAAAAACAAGATATTTGAGGAAAAAATTGAGATTTATAAGCAATCAAGACTGAAATCATTATCCAAGTCTGAAGTCAGTACTATCTCAACAAGTAATCTCAGTTGCTACCAATGGGATTACTCCTGTGAGAACAGCAAGCAGGGTATGACTAGCATAAAACTTTGAGGAGTACAGCACATTTTCTCAGACAGGCCAGTGATTACAATTCTTCAGCAACATTTTACTTTGGCTATTACAGATCAATGGAAAGAAACCCACAACAGTGCACAATGAAGCATTACAAACTCCACTTCTATCACAGGTTGTATGTATTAGAAACAGACACCTAATCTGAACCATTAACATCCATAGAAACTAGGGGTAGTCACTATGTGAGTTCAGGCTGTCCTGAAATTATTTACAAACAGAAGGGAATGGTCAGATTAACCTATGCAACATGAATACGTTTTGATTTTAATTAGTGATAAAAGAAAAGAAGACCAAAAGAAACATGATTTAAGATGTAAAAAAGGAGATTCACAATTTAAATTCTGCTTTTAATAAGGTTTTTTTTTTGTTAAAGTAGTAACAAAACCACAAGAGGAAAGCAGTAAAATAAAAGAAAGCTCACTTGCTTTCTAGCTATGTATTAGACTTAGTACATTTTTAATCTTTCCCTTACATCTGACCTGAAAACATTGTCTGGAGCAAAAGGAAAGCAACTGCTCCATTTAGAGAGCTCTGAGATAATGAAGGAAATGCTGAACAAAAGATCTTTTACTATACCTCTATGTACTATTCTTCTCTTTTGCCACAAAGTGTTGTTCCCACACCAAAAAGCTAGAACAATTTTTTTTTTTTTATACTAACCTATCTGCAAGTTTCAATGCCTAAAAGCTTGGTAAAGTTTATAATACTGCATGCAGTTATTATGCAGAAGGGGAATAAGACAGAGAGGAAATTATTTAAATGGAAAATGTATACTGAAACTGACATTAGTGAATAGAATTCTGATATGAAATCCCCTCTATACTTTGGTGAAGGGAAAACCTAACATCCTCAGAAATTAGAGCTAGCTAAATTTCAAATCCATAAGGACAGGGAAAATGTCAAATGAAATGCAACAGAATACAAAAAGGTAAAAAGAATTCTGACTTATGCAAGACTTTTTTTTTTTTTTTTAAGCAAACTAATAAGCATTTTCTTGTTGTTAAACAAGTTTTTCCTCCACAAAATACATTTGTGGAAACAAAAATGCTACAATTTCATGAGCTAGCATAGGCTTAGTGTTCCAGTTACGATAATTGCCAGAAACAGCTGCCCTGGCATACACCATCATTTGACATAGTGGCTATTTCCACTACAAAAGAGAGCTGCAGCTCATATTCAGCAGTTCAGAAACCCCAGTATTTCATGTACTATTGTAGTTCAGTGCTGCTGAAAAGACTGAGGAGCCGAAAGAAAAATGAATAGAAAAATGATCACTTTCAGTTCTAGTTTAAACTTTCCCTACCAGCCTGGCCACTTTTTTGTGAAGTGCAAGGATGTTAACTTGGTTAATGACACAAAGGAAACAAACAGTGATGAAAGCCAGTTTCAAAATAATTCTGAAAATTCCAAGTCACGTAACAAAATTATCTATATTAATTTACAATAAATGTAATGGGATCACACAATCAAATAGAAACAGGGACCTTAAAGGTATTTTAAAAATACATTCCAAAGCTAAATTCACTGACAACAGAGTATCAACACCTAACCCAAACCACTGCTATTCTCCTGTTTCTTATGATCTAAATATGAAAGCACATGTTTATAAGCTGACTGTGATTTCTCCCAGCAGGCACATGCGTGGTAGCGAAATCTCTCCAATACTGTAAGCTTGCTTTCCCTCTCCATAGTGCTAGTCATGTGAAATCAAAAACTCTGTATACAGAGACAGTAAATATCATGACCAACATATTCTGGAGAGGGATATTCTAACTGAGAGCACTGCCTAAAGAAAATTTAAGTGGATAACAGAAACACATGGATTAAGAAAATATATCCCAGGCATGCAGTCATGCAATAGCAGGCAAATCAGATGTGGTTTTCTTATACAGATGTGGATTATGGCATTAATCATATTCTTTAATTATGCTACATTGCTAAAATGCCATAAGGAAGAAATAGCATAAAACATGAATTAAGTCTATAACAGCTTTTATCTTTGCTGAGTGTTCAAAATAGATTATTTTTAAGACATCTTTAGTGATAAACAATAAAAAGGTATGAGAAATATTCCATGATTTGTAGCATTCATATGCAGAGCAGTTTCTTCCTGTGCTATATTATGGTGACCACGATACTGAGTATTTCTGACCACCATGTGCAGGACACAAAGAAGTTAATGTAGAGGGCTGTACTTGGAGCATTAACATTGCTTACTTGACACTGAAGAGCACATCAGTTAGGAAGCAAGCTAAACAGAGAAGAAATCAAATCAGAACAACTGGAGGTGAATTTTTCATTTTAGAAGCTGTTCTTTACTATCAGTAATTTCCTTCTGCTCTCAGCAAAAGAGAAGCTTTAATTATTTTAGGGAAAAACATCACTATGTTATTAACAAATGGCTGAGAATACAAATATTGACATACTCATAATGTTTAAGTTCACAGTTAAGCTACTTTTCAAAGAAGACCATGTTTTATGCTATTTAGATTAGCTCTAAAATAGCTGATCTAATCTGATACAATCATAACATGTTATTTCTATGCTCTAGAATCTGCCACATAAAAAGGCTATTACGTGCAGGATCTTACCACTAACAAGGCACTATCATCAGTATGCTGAGACCTTCTGGATGGAAAGGGACACTGGGAGGTGGGAGAGATGGAGTAATGTCAGAAACACACAGAATGTCAGAAACACATGGTATGTGAACAGACAGACATTTTGGAACATGAACTGCTTGTCTACAGCATTGTGAGGCTTTAAAAAAAAAAGTAAATCCATAAAGTGTATGTAACTCTGTAGGAATATATAGCCACATGACCGAGGAATTATAGAGTATTCATATTACTTAAGGAATCAATTATTCTGCTTTCTGTGTTGTCTCAAGCGAATACAGACAACTACGTATTCACAGTTCTTTCTGGGCTAGAACAAAGGACCTTTTAAAAGAATAAATTAAGAACAGAAGAACACTAAGAAGGAAAAGGAGCAAAAACTTTTTCAATTACCCCATGTTTCGGTAATTTTCCCAGAAAAAAAAGAGTTAGATCGAAAATGCTGCTAAAGAACTACTTATATTCATTATATTATTAAGAGTTTTGATCCAATTAACACTGCCAAGTGAATTAGCTTCCCCTGGAGGAAAGTGGGGATGGCAAGCACTGGAAGTGCTATTACTATGCAGAAATCAGAGGCAGAAAGTGAACAGATGTCATTGGCTCAGCTCTGTATATTCTGGAAGATTGAGCCCTGTATGATTTGTGTTCCCTACTGACTTACTGGTTTTTGATTATAAAACTACACTGGAATAAAACTGGGGGTTTTTTTCTGATAGCCCTAAAAATTCTAATGTGTAATTTTCCTGGGGTAACTCGTGATCTAACAACAGGAAATGCAGAGAAGGAAAACTGATCAGTGAAGAACCACTACCAACCAGTAACTTGTCTGAATACTGCTGTTCAACAAAACCCAAACCCTGTACTCCTTGCAAGGAGCATCTTAAAATGGAACATGGAATGTATTTTCCTGATAGAACATAGAAAACATACAAACCCCCCAATAAAACAACACACTCAGACAGGCAGTCTACATGAAACAGGAAGAAATATTAGACTGATCCCATAAGCAAAAATAAATCCAACCCTGGGCTTATTTTTAAGTGCGAAAAAAACTAAGCTATAACCCAGTCCTGAAGAGTTCTCCACAATCAGGAATGTATCTCTGATGGAGAGAGACAAGAATTCAAGTGCTGACATCCCCAGTAATACTATTATTGGACTCTTACCTCACTATCCATAGGACTTTGCTTCTGAGGACTTAGGGATGCTTTTTGCTATAGAGAAAAAGGAAAAACGAATGACTGATTTAAAAGAATGTGACAGAGAAACAAAACCTCAGAACAAACCTGCATAATTTACAAGTGTTTTAAAACACAAGTAGTCTTAGTTTTTAAGAAAACATACATTGGGGAAATGGCAAGTTTCCACTGAGATGAAACTTCACTGATATTGTTAGTAAAAAAACAGCCTTTATTCCATATGAAAACAAAAAACCAAATTGTTTTTACATATTAAAGATGCATAATAAACCCAAAACATAACCCAAGGGAGGAATTTAATTGCTGAGAATAAAGGGCTCATGAATAACAAAGGCAACAGAAGAAAAAACCCAACCAAAGCCAAAACCCCCAAAAGGCTCATCAATTAACAAAATGCATCCTAAATATCTTAAGTCTTTAAGACTGAACTGAATTTTTAATAAAAACAGCTTTTCTACAAAACATTGCCAGAGGCCTGAGATGAGTCGGTGCTAATGAAAAGCCTAATTTCAGACAGCTAACCCCCTTTTCTAAACTAACTTTATATGTACATAAATGCAGTAAACCACTGTTTTTCTCTCTGAAGACAACCCTAAACCCAGAATATTAACTGCAACATTATATTTATGCTGGCAAGATTTGGGTAGGTCACCAGAGAAGCAATCAGTGAAATAAATGTAAGTTGACCAGCACACAGAGAAGTCTACATGTTAAGCAGCAGATTACTTCCTATCAATGGCAGTGATAGAGAAAGCAAAGATGCAGTGTCCACAGAGCATCCGATGTACCATAAATTTGCACCCATGCTTTACCTGCAGGTAACTTATTTATGCATGATAAAATACCAAAATAGATTAGACAACACAATCTCCTTGTGTGTTTGATTGCTTTCTGCTCTGACAAATATGTCTTCAAAATTAAATTCACTCTATGGCAACTCAAAGACCCTTTAGTTTCATACCAATCCTGTCACATCTATGCAAATAAAAACTGAGAGACTGAGGTGGAATACCTCAGAGAATTCTTTGCAACAGTCGTATTTCAGTCACATCTCTTCTGTCTTCCTCCCCAGTTCTAGTTTTCTCTATGTCAAGCTACAGTGCCAACACTGAAGGGACTTAAATGTTATTTCTCCATTTTCTTTGTAACGTGCCATGCATGCCCAGGAGGGTAACATCTTGACATTTTTTATTAAATGATTCAGAAAAGACAGAACTATCAAGTAAGTACTCAAAGAGGTACCTTAACAAAGTCAATGACAGCATCTCTCTGAATCTGTTTCGTCCTCATCCTCTCCTCCTCGTACTGAAGTGCTGCTATCTGGGCCTCCCGACGGGTGCGCTCGATGTGCCTGCGCTGCAGCTCGGGATCCGTGTTAGGCACCTGGAACAGAACAGTCACTTACTGGAGGCTGTAAAGACAGAGCTACACCAGGTAAAACAGATGGGTTATGGAGAAACAGTCCACATCTTATGGCTAACATCAGTTTGGTTTTGCACTAAACTCATCCAAAAGAATCAAATAGTAATTTTCAAAGTGTTACCTGACTGTGGTGACTTGATAGAGAGAGAAAGTAAGGTGAATCGGCCGGGGGTCTGACAAATGCAAAAACAGAAAGTATACTTTTAATCTTAAATAGAAACACATTTTCATACATAAGGTGTCAGCAACACACAAATATCTCATCAAATCAGAAGAGTAACTGGTAAGCAAAGCTGTTGAATGAATTGCTGTGATAACAATTGAAGTCACTGTGCACAAGAGATTTCATGCAGTCGTTTTTCTCTCTTCTCCTGAATTGTGGTAAATTTTTTCTACAGCTCAAGATGTATCAACGGGACTATCCTCTTGGCCTATTACATTGAGATACTCAGTACATTACACCCATTCTCTAAGAGCTGGTTAAATAACCAATCCAGGAACTAATCAGATGATCCTCATTAAGAGGAACAATTGGCTACTATGGTTATTTGGGTGGGTGGAGGAGGGAATAAATAAAATAAATAAGTAGAACTGTATGTTTCTTTTCCCTACCTCTCTGTCCTGTCCACATAACTCCTTAGTACTTGGTGATGCTCTCTGTCCTGCATCAAATTTAGAGTTTCGGGTCTTCGTAATTCATCAGTATCCCTGTGGGCAAACACCAGGTGGAAGGGGGATTGGCTACTGATGCATATAAACTACTGTCAGATGAATTCTTCTCTAGATTACAGCTGCTTTTCCTAAGAGTAATTGCCTAGACAATTAGCTTCAGATAACCACAAAGACGATGTTTAGGATGACTAAAGAAATCATGTTGTGATACCCAGTCACAACTACTGCAGTTCATAATTAAATAAACATAACTTGCCTAATCAACAGTGATTGCAAAATACACAAAGATGAAATCTCTCTAAGACTATATTCTTGTTATTGTAGGCCTTATTTTGCTCTGGGAAGAAAAGAATTATAGCACCCTCTGATATTTTCAAAACCTGCTCACTTCACCAACCAAGTGATGACTTTCTGCCAGTGATAAAAGCCATCAAAGTCACAGGGTAAACAATAACTGATCTGTCTCATCCATCATATCAACAATAGAAGAGAAATTTTGCAGTCAGTTCTTTGCTAGAAGGCAGCTGCTAGCACTGAAACAATTCCCAAGGTCCACAATCCACAGCATGTTCCCTGCCATGTTGCTGTGAAGAAAGAAAGTTGATGGAAATCGAGGAACTTGACAGCCTAGACTCTGCCACCTTCACTCCTGGGACAGCTATGGAATAGAGACACACCAACACATTCCCCCTAAATGTCACCCCTGCTGCCTGTGTACAGACTTACTACCTATTCTGCACAGAGAAGCTCAAGAGATGTGGAAGATGCATATGCCATGGCTCTGCACTGTTCCTGATGTACCTGACAAATCCATTAGTGAGCTGTTTTGAACAGACAGGACTGGGTTCATCTGAGCGCCAAGAAGCGTAATCAGACCAGAATACCCCTGGCTTTCCTGCATCAGGAATGCAGCACAGTCTGTCCAGAGGCACAAACTCCATCTACTGAATTGTATCAACTAATGTAAGCACTCTGGAGATGAAGCCTACATTAATTCCAACTCCAAGAGGTGTAATGGCTCCAGCATGCTGAATTCAAACCAAAGAGGCTGCCTGCCAGAGCATTTGCACAGGATTATTGTGGAAGCAGTTTACAGCTTGTGCTCACCACAAATGAAATATTTGACTAATACAAGCTTAAAATATAAAAATTTACTCACTGTCATATGGCTGTTTTTACACAATTTGGTAGGCAATATGACTTGTTTTTAGCACATTAAGAATTTCACTCTAATATGAATAAGCTACACTTCATTTAGATCGTTGATTAACCAATTCCATGTGAAAATCTGCTGCCATCCTTAAGTTAGATTTTGAAAACACTGGACTTGTTTGTGAGCTACAATTGTGAACTACAATTTCCTCTATCTTTAAAATCTGTCTGTGTAAACAGCAGCCCTGTCCTTGCTAACTAGCCTTCTCTTCTTTCCTTCAGACATGTCACGGAATCCAGTGTTTGTAAAGTCTTAATTATTTCCATGTTGACCTCAAAAAAAAAAAGGACACAAAAATCAGTCTCTTGGTATCATTTTAGAATGCCATTAAAAATTAGTTTCTACTGACAGCATAAGTAAAGATATACTTGTGGCTAGCAGCTGTCTTTTTTTTTTATGTTTTAAAACATTCTTTGTACAACTGAGCTGGTTTTCTGCTGGGTCCTTGCACATTTGCTTTCACTCCACAGAACACCAAAATGGCATAATAAACATTCTATCAACTTTTAGTTCCATTTAGTAAGAAGTGATACATTTGCTTATCTTCTGTTCGTTTAAGGAGACACCCAAAAGTCTTTTCTCAAACCTAACTGCCTCATTTATATTCTGTCCAACTCTGACCCATGTTTTAGAGATAAGCATTCTCCTCAATAAGCCAAGTAATCATTAAAGACATAGTTCAAAAAGTCCACTTTGTTAACTAAATGACCTTCCTCAGCACTGACTCCCATTCTGTCCCTTCTTCCCCTGACGAAGGCTCATGATTATGTCACAGAAAAGCACATTTAAACTTAACCCCCACAGTACTACAGGTACCAGGAGTCAACCAAGAATGTGACCTCAGAGCACATCAGGTACTCCACAGTAACTCTCTTTATGCTTCCCCTAAAGCTGCAGTACCTTTATCCCTTCTGTCCTTTGTATAATAGAGCTTAAGTGAACTATTTAATCACAGCACAAATTAAATCGTGAGAAGCAGATATTAAATCAGTTTAAAAGTATACAGTTAAATTTGGCAGATTTCTTTAGCTGACCAATATAAAGCTGAGCACTGGCCTAGAACAGCCCCACCTCTTGGTCACTGCCTTTACTGAAATGTGAATTCCTAATCTGGAGCAATGATTTATAAATGGTCATGCACATTCCTGGTGAAGCAACAGAAACCAGTGTCCTCTTTTGACCACGTTCAGTAAATATGCACTCTGCATCCTTCATGGCACTCTGGATAAAATGACCGTCACAAGGTGATCTTACCTGTTTTGATGCAAGTAGCGCCTTGTATCCTCTGTTCTCTGAAATTCTCTGGTGGATGCAGACTTTACTGGTGAGCTCTGTGCAAAATAACATGGAAGCTTAAGTTAGCCACTTATTCAGAAAACTCTACACCAGTGTCAAAGAATCTCATTGTAAAGCAAGATTTGTAACTACTGATATTCAAAATACCTGACAAAGAACCACAAAACACAACTCAGGGTGTTTATTTCCAAATAGGTGAGCTCACTTCTATTTTTTCCTCCAATTTAAATGAACTTTAGTTTCAAGATTAGATATGCTTGCTGATAAATCTAAGAATTAAGACCTCCTTGCTATTAAGAATCGTGCAGAGAAGTACATGTGGATAGAAAATAATTCCTGTCGCTTAGATGAAAGGTAGTGTAGAGCTCTGAAGAATGTACACAAGTGTACAGCAACACAGTCTGGATTCAGTCTGGATTCTCAGATTGTCTTCTATGATGCCCTAAAGACAAGTCACAGAGGGACCAGGAGAGCAAGACATGGGATGAATGAGAACACCTTAGGCTTAACTTGATCTATGAAACCATTCATCCCATTGGAAATAGAGACATATTGCCCTTGGTGTTATTTTAAGACCATCACTGATACACGTGAATGCAGGAAAATGGAAAGTTTACAACTCTAGCTTGCCAATTTTCACTCATGCCTGTATGCAAATATCTTTCTGCTTCAAAACACATACAGCTTTGAAAGGACGCATGAATTGCAGCACAATGGGTACTGTTTAATCCTATCAATCACAAAGGTTCTCTCAGCCAGGTTATTCACATATTGTGTACAGGGAGCCATTGAGCTGTGTAGCTCAGTACACAGGCTTTCCTTGAGGCTGACAGAACACAGAAGGAAACATTATGCGGCTGAAAATCTGTTTCTACAGGTCCAGTTTCTGAGGGCACACTCCAAAGTGTGCCATACAAATGACTTAAAGAGGTGTGTTCACAGCAGAGGCAGCTACAACGGTACAAAGGTACCTTCCAGTTTTGGCAATTTGTATCACTTCAAAGCAACTCTAGTGAATTTTAGTAAAGAGTGCACCAATTCTTGTGCAGCTAGGAACCAGTGAAGTGACACAGGCTAAAGAAGAGTGACAATAACTTTATTGGAATCCTTGTACTCGTCCGTGTCAGGACAGCATTTGGATACAGTAAGCAATCAATAAAAGCAGCTATTATTGTGTATGCTCAGTATACACTGAGTTGCCCTTTTGTATTTTTTTTTTTTTTCCTTTTTTTTTTTCCTGTGGAAGAAAGCAGGTTTCCCACACCTGTTTCTAGACATTTGTAAACACGTGTAGAGAACTATCTAACCTGTCCAGCACTAATTTTACTTGCTGGTCATTCAATTGTATACTTCCATTGACTGCAAACAGTTTGATGACAGGTTTACCTGAAACTACAGATGGCATTTTTTGTTCAGAAAGGTGACTATATACATTACCTTCCTTATAGCTGGGGGATCAGAGCTTTGCTCAACAGTGAGGAAGAAATTATTCTCTGCAAAGAGTCTGAATATTTAAATTAGTCTGAAGTTAAAATGGATGCTCAAGACAATTGGTTTACTGGTAAATAATTTATAATCAACCTGAACAGCCAAATTAATGGAGGTGCAAAATTCCCTTACTAAGTCTGTATGTAACAATCAACATTTCCCTTGAGAAAGGCATTATGTATTCAGTACTACCAAATAAATGTAAACAATTTTCTAGACATTGCAGATTACCATTTGGAAGCATCAACTTCCATGCTTTTGAAGACAGCGCTCTTGGAAAAGACATTTGAACTTCACACAGGCCTAAAGTACAAGCTGGCAAGAAACCACATGACAGGAAAACAGTGTGGCTGCTTCAGACTTACTCCACATATCCCAAAGGGCACTTTAGAGCAGCTTAACCCTCCAGCTCTGACCCTCCACAAAGCTCTTCCTTTAGATTGCCTTTTTTTTTGTTTTTAATTAAAAAACAACCCAAAAAAACAAAAACAAAAGCCAAACAACAAAAACAAAAACAACAAAGAAAACCTCTGAGGACAAGAAGCATTAATACCATCACAAAGGCTTTCCTGAGGCATATGAATTTAACTAATTTAATTAAAAGCACCACCTCATTAGAGATTCGCCGCTGGTCAATATATGCCATGAATTGTGAGCTGAGGCTGTCTGAGTCCATGCACTTGGGTTGCCTCACCTCTTCCTCCTCCTCTTCTGTGGCACAGCTATCGATATAGTCGATCTGATCGAGATCGTGTTCCACTTGACAGACATAAACAAAGAAAACACCCACAATTAGATAACCAACAGGAGAGAACAAAACCAAACAAACCAGCAACATCAGGAACGAAGGCCAAACTGTCCTCCTTCTGTCTGGGAAAGATCAGACTAAAAGCTCTTGGATTTTGCCAGGCCACTAACATTTGATAAACAGCAAATCTGGAAACACTGATAAAAGTTATGCTTCTTAAAAAGAAATGAGAAACATGTATTAGGCACGTAGTTTTATACTGCTGGCTGCACATACCGTTGCAGTGGCTGAAAAAGGAAATACTTTTTTTTTTTTCCAACACCAAAAACTACCTATCAAAATCTGTCAGCTAACACCAAGTGATCTGTGGACATTTCATATAATTTCTTCTGGTTCTAATTCATCTGTCAGAAGATTAGACTGGACATGACAGATACTTCTACCATTTTTACTTTGACAACAACAAAACAGACAGAGGGCAGCATGGCAAGTTATCTGGAATATTTATTGCAAATGCAGTAAATATAAAAAGTGTATGTGAAAATAATGAAGGATAAAGCAGAAAGCAACTCAATCCTCTAAAACAACATAACACATCTGCAGTTCTATTTTAAAAAGAGGAATGAAAAAAGAAATTAGAAACCACTGAAATGAGAGCAAGAAGTAGCACAGTTTGGATTATATTGATTTTTCCCTTGTGTGGGCAATGCTATGTAGGGCAATTTTTTCACTTGTCATTGCTTTTACACATTCTGCCCAAGGATTCTGAAAGTCACGACACTGAGCAAACTACTGTGGTGAAAAATACTGTGCTGGTGATGCAGGGTTAAGTACAAGCTCTCTTTCTGAGCACTACAGCTTTCTTTTTCTCAAAACTCTCCCCACTTGCTCCAGACTCTCTTGCAGACATTCTTTTTCTACTCCCCCGCCCCCTTCCTGCTTGTCTAAAACAGACTTCTCTTTGCCTCACCATACAATCTATCAACTGTTACTGCCAAAGCCACCTCCTCTGCTCCTGCAACCATCCAAAACAGCATTCCGATATACTTTGGCTTCATTAAATCACCATCTCAGTTTCAAATCCTAATAAAACCCACCAAACCAAACCAAACAAGGAAACCTTCCCCCTTCTTTCCAGCCTTGCTTATTAAACTTTAATAATCATAATTATAATGATGATACAGTAGAGGGTGAAAGACATTAGTATCTGTGTTAGGAACACAAAATTGGAAGAGATATCCTGGATCCTTGACAGCCACATGCAATGGCTTGTGCCCTCTCAGATACTCCCACTCGTGAACTGACTGTGTTCCATCTTATGTGACTAGTGAGGCGTTTTGAAATCCCTGGTGTACAAAACCCAAAAGAACAAAAAAAAGTTAGTCTTGGGGGCAGAGCTGGCAGCACTACCTGTTATTAAGGCTGCCGAAAGCTTCCCATGACACAATGTCTTCAATTCTTCTAACTTTGCCATATCATAACTGTTTGAAACTGATTTTTTTGTTGTTGTTTGATAATATGTAAAACAGCGTGCTAATCAAAAAGTTTCAGATATTGCTATAAAGTAATAAAGAAACCAAAATATTGAGGCAAAGAAGAGTAAGACCAAGGAACAGAGATGGCAAAAGATGAAGAAGAGGAGGAGAAAAGAGAAGAAAAAGTGGAATCATGGGAAATTAGAAGTAGCTGGGAAGAGTGACACTCAAGAGAAGGAATATTAATTGTATCCATTAGGAGAAATGAAAAATGGGGAGCTGCTTAGAAAGAAATGAAATTAATCAAAGTATATGTGGATGAGATCTAAACAGTGCAGAATTATTAAGAGGGAATGACTGAAAAAAATCAAACCTGGAGGAATGCTAAAACTGGGACATAGAAACAAAAAGTGGTAGCTGCAAATTCTTGGGAGTTAAAATGGAGAAGGACTGCAGAGATCAAGAAGCATGGAAAGCGCTATCACCTCTTGAACAAATACGAGGGTGCTACTGTAAGATTGCAGGATGCTCAACTAAGAAGGTGCAAAAAAGCAACATTACTCTCAAATACCAGTCCCTCCAAGATGGCTTGCACATTTGGATTGAAGGCCAAGACTGCTCATGAGGCAGTTCTGCTACTTGGCAATACAGGATTCCCTGACAAAATGGCTCATCCCATTCAGACAGCAGTCGGCACGGAGCGCTGATAATTTACTATTGCTGGAAATTCTCCCCAGTAGCCCAAGAAGCAAAACTCCATGCACTGAAATTCTGGACTCCAAAAGACTGCACGTGCAAAAGACATAGCACATATGAAGAAGATGACACAATGGTTCCCAGATAATCACAATTCTGACTCTATTTGATTTTGCCTTCTAACATGCAGTGTAAACATGCATGTTTACACTGCCCACACACTGGTGTTTCTCTGTAATTCTACCTTGATCCTTCTCTCCTTTTCCCCCTCTTCAAACAATAAACTATTTAGAGCAAATATTCTGGAACTTTAATAACCATGACAACAAATATTAGCCAAAGATCACTATTTACCTCCACCATTAGTTACAACTGTGCTCCCACGGTTTTCTTGATACTGACTTTCTCTTCGCAGTCTCTGTTCTTTAGTGATCTCTGCCACACGTAAAGGGAGATCTGAGAACTCATCTGTTGGCTTTAAGAAACAAACAGTGAAGTCAAGAAACACCTTTTTTTTTTTCCCCAGAAACATCATCTTGTAAACTAGGACACCTCTTGATTTGTGTTTTTACTTCAACTGTCCTGTTTTGCACTTGCAAAACACTAACTTAAAGCAAAATACAGCTCTGGCACAGATTTAAAAAAACTATTCAAGCTTTCTTAAAAACTCAGCTTGCCTATAGGCTTCCCCCCCCGCCCCCAATATCTGCAAGTGCTTGAAAAAATCCCAAGGCAGAAACTCCTAGAACCCACTCAAAAACCAAGCTAGGAGTGCAAGCAGGCACTTTAGGCCTTGGCTACTGCCTTTTCTGGTTGTCCCAAGAGGAAAAGGGGAAGTTTATTCCTGGTAAGAGTGTCAGTCTCCTTGCTAAGGGATCCCATTTTCTTGCTTCTAACAGTTGAAACAAGCTGCAAAGAAAAATTAAACTGCCATCTGATTTTTGAAGCTTTTTCGCATTCAGATTTATTTCATTGAAATGACTACTCATGAGTAATTTTAGTTGACTCAACACTGTAATATGACAGGTATAAGCTTTTTTTAAAATGAGGAACACCATTCTTCTCATGTTTTATGCTCCAGTAAATTAATCTGTCATGCACTGTTTTATACATTTTCCATAATATTTCTGACTTTGTATCCGTCCCATATAAGCTTATGCTTGTTTTTCTCTGACAAAACATATTTTTGGCTCAAGGCAACCTACACAGTAGTATATACATGTTACCTACTGGATCTACTTCGAGATGTATACTTATCATTTCTATTTTCTGTACAATGGTGCACTCAATAAACATCAAGCTGCAATACTTACTTCGTTCCCCGACCATCTTTTGTCTCCACTGTCCACACTATTGAAGCCAGAATCAAGTGCTCCATACGGACGACCGGAATAGAGCTCCTCGTGGCTGTCAAACACACAGTTTTAGCTACTGTCACAAACACCACCAAAAGCTTCCCAGCTCTTACAGGACAAAAGCAGAATAAGCTACCAAGCCCAGCTGCAGTGTGTTTACGGGGTGGGTGCATCAGACAGCATCACACTGCGTTTGCCACGTAAACCAAGAGGTGCACACTTACAACTACAAACACATTTGTCAGCCAGCTGTCCACTTGGCACTGCCTATTGTTCCAAGAGCTAATCTCATCCGAAGTACATATCTGTTCTTCCAACATTTCCCAAGCAGAAATTACAACAAAGAAAATTGCTAAGTGGTCTCTTTACTGCCTAACAAGTCAAACTTTCCTTTTCTGCTACTCATAATGTTTTGGTTGAAAAACACTGTCCCACAAACTTTTTTAAAGTAACACAAACCCATGCAAATTTAGTGAAAACACAGGATATAGTGCTTCTACACAGAAGTGTGCAGAATGTATTGTGCAACTATTTTCTGTATCATAATTACCTACCTAAGCAACTGTGCAGTAAGCTGGACAATATTTCAAATACTTCATAATATAATAAATAAAGAAGCAGAGTTTTCATCTACAGAGTCTGACTTTGTCAATGACTTGTCTAGACACAGGCTTTAGGCATGTGCCTAGTATTACAATACACATATCCAAACAGCCACACAGTTCTGCTCTAAATTTCTGGGCTTAGAAATGACATAATTCACAGCAATGCAGCCATCACAGATGTCAAGCCTGGCAACTGCTGCAGATAGCTACAGTAGAAGAGACAATGAGACTTGTCTGATCCACTGCAGATGGCATTTCACAATGGCTCAACTGTCCTGCTCGCACTCGATGCCCCAGGGAGAACCACAGCAGTAATTACTACATAATACACACAAGGAAGAACGAATTTCAGGAAGCGAATTGCTTCACCCCATCATAACTAAATTGCAGGTCATTTTCTCACTGGTATTGCTTTCAAGTTGTTGCTCTCTCTGCAATCCTTCTTCCAGGAAATACTTATTTTCAAATTACTTGTTTTCAAATTACTTCTTGTTGTTGTTATTCTGTTGGTTATTATTATTAATGCAGCACTGTATGTGGGACTTTGTAGCACAGTGGCAGACTATTCTCCTGGGCTATTTTAATTTTCAGGTAGACATAAAATAGCAAAAAAAGTAAGAGGAATGGAGGGCTACAGATGAGAAACATTAGGTATATATCTGCTTCTATGGAGATGTGCAACAAAAGATGAGCTCTTTTATCTGCATGGACTTTTGACTGACTCAGAAGAGTTGCAACTTTATGTCTCTGTATTTTAATAAAAAGATCATCTGCATAATAAATCCCTAAAAAAAAAAAGGGGAACAAATAAATCTCCTCTTCTGTGTGGGAAGGAAAAAAGAACCACCATGAAATTGCCCAGTGCAGTTAAAAGGCCTATTAAAATATATCACTGGCAGTAAAACCATAGTGACCCTAACAGTTCACAGTACTTAAATATTGGATTCAAAACACGAGTCAGAGAAAAATTAATCTGCAGCAAAATTCCACTTTAAATGCATCAGTATTTTCAGAATCTCCTGAGAGATTCCAGCCCTGTTGGAAGTAGAACAATTCTTGCAAATCAAGTGTCAAAAAGGCTATCTGGCTATATCTCAAAAATGAGGAAGTATTCTGATACAAATTCTCTTCCTTTTCAATTAGAGATTCTAAAAAGCTACGTGTCTAACACTAAGGTTACCTGGAAGCTCAAAAATTCATAATTGTTGTTCCCAGGACTCCTCTTCTTTGTAACATGAAAGCTGCTTTCTGTCTCTTCAGCTCTCACATCAAACCCCAACTATTTAGTGCCACACACTTTACATGTTTCTAATCATATAGCTACTATCCTGAAATCAGTTGAGACTTCAGTCTGTGATTGCTCCCTGACTAACAAGCTACAAGGAACAACAGTTCAGTGTTTTGATGAGGTTTTGAGCAACCTGCTTTAGAGGGAGTTGTCCCTGCCCATGGCAGGGGGATGGAAATCAATTATCTTCAAGGTCCCTTCCAACCCAAACCATCCTATAATTCAGTAATTCTATGATTTGGGGTCAACTACAACTTACCTGGGAAGCTATGGAAGGCTTGAAATCAAAGGATGAGAAGCTAAATGCCTGGTAAGGCCAACAGTCAAAAAAAGACAATACTTTTCCAACATTTCAAAGACACAGATCCAAAGCCACATTGAAACATGTATTTTTATCTCCTGTAAGAAAGAACAGTTGCCCAAGTTCCAGACTATCCACTACACTGGTTCATGCATGAGCACTTTGTATTTTAAACCTTCAAATTGCAGACTATGCCAATCTGCCTCAATGCCAGAACTGCTGCACAGCTTCGACAGCTCTGCCTCTTCTCACTCACATTCACACCAGCACCACGCTGAGCTGCTCTGAACTTCAGTGTTGCAAATGAGACTGAGAAATTTTGCATGGCTTTTGCTTAGAAAAGGACTGTAACATAATTCACCCTCATAAGACAGTTTGATACAATTTAACAAGGCCAAAATGAAGAATAGCTGCACCAGAACTTCTAAACTACACCTCCAAAAGCATACTTTCTGCCATAAAGTTTCAGAGTATCTTGTTTTATTTGCATTGTTAACAGCTTTGCTATTAAAGTAGGTTTGATTAAGAATGAGCTGACAGCATGACTCAAACGTCCTTAAACTTCAAGAATCTCTACCACTCAGTTTCAGATTCCTCACCTGCATGGTACTTTGCTCAGCTTACCAGATAAAACAGCAACAGTCTAGGTGTACTGACTGGTATCTTAGTTCTGTCAGGCACCTTTGAAGATTACAAACATAAAGCTCTTGTGACTTGCCTGGAAGTATTAACTACACTGTAGCTAAATGCTTTTATTTCTCTCATCCCAAGTTCCACAAGAATATAATAATTTGGGATCGATCCTCTCTACTGGATCACTCTACCATTTGCTCCTCATATGTACTCTGATCCATGGACAGTCCTTATCTCTTCTTGGGGATGGGTCCTTATCTCTTCTTGGGGGTGGAAATACTGCTACAGGAAAGTACCTCATTTCGTATGGCTGAATCTGGGGAAACACTAGACAAAGCACCCTCAATTCTGTACTTGTTTCTGCATTTATCATTTCAAGCTATGATTAAATTACATTAATTCTTCTCATTTCAGAAAAGCAATTAATGAAAACTCCCATGGTAATAGGTAACTGCAGACAACAATAAATCATTAAGCACATAGCCCACTGAATTTGTTGGGATTTCTTTTAAAAAATAATCAAACTATGCTAGAGATAAACAGATCATGACATTTATCATGGAGAGACTTTTCAGTAACAGGGCAGTACCCTCAGTATTATCCAGAAACTGCCTGCAACAGACGCACAGGGTGTCAGGGGTTGGAAGGGACCTTGGAGATCTTGGAGTCCAACCCCCCTGCCAGAGGAGGATCCTATAGTCTAGCACAGGTCACAAAGGAACGTGTCCAGGCAGGTTGTACTCTAGGGAACTGTGTAATACTCACAGGATCCTCATATGTTGACCTCATCTAGAGTACTAACTGCAGACGTTCAGTGGTGATGAGGAATGACTGTCACTCACTCACGTAAATTCTTCTTCACAAATCTGACTCATGAGGATTTATTGTGAGGCTCCCTGATTTGTGTTTCTATTGCTGCTAAAACATCCTTCAGCAACTTACTCCTCCACACCTTATTACCACCTTCCACGATGACTGCAGTAATTTTTATATATAGAGTTTCATACTTCACTGACTCCCTTTCTTCTGTACCATGTAACAGAAATAAATCTTAGCTCCTGCTTTTCCCTAGACATCTTAATTTAGCAGCTGATACAACCGACTGTTCCAGTATTTGTGTTACAATGCAGAGCAATAGTGCCAAGTGAAAGCTTGCCAAAAATAAGAGTTTACTAATGGGGTGGAGATCAGCATTTACACCTGTGGCCTGAGCAGAGCACGTAGAAAATTCTGTACAAAAGGTTAAAAAAAACCAGCTGGGATATACTTCAGTAAGTATGTGGAAAATATAAAGGTCTTATAAACTGAACACACATCAACAACATGAGAACACCCCCCCTGTATTATGAAGATACCAACACTCTCTTCTCACTGTATATCAACCAACACTGCCTTTCATATGATATTGCCCAAGTTTTCTTCTGAACTGCTCCTTGTTTCTTATGTAGTGGTACCCTGTTAGATGCACCAAGAGAGCACAAACTGTATTCTTCAAAGCCACCTCCATCAATACACTTAGCAAAGAACAATCTTGGGATCTATTTCTTAAAAAAAAAGAAATACTCAGACAACTGACAAAATGTTCCTGAATGTCAACAAAACTAGAAACTTGGGATTGTTCCAAACTTACCAAGATCCAAATCCCATGGGTCTCCTATCGTAATCAGGTAAGTCTGGAGCTATCTTGCATGCTTCTATGTTCAGGTATTTAAATATGTGGATTTTTCCTTTTATACATATCTCCAAAACAAAACAAAAAAAACAAACCACAATTACTTATCATTTGACAATACATTTTCAAAGTACTCTATGGACATTTAAACTACAGAGTAATTAAGTAAGCACATTTACATCAACCAATGCACCTTTTCTTCTAATCTCACTGCATTTTAGAGTAACAGCTAAAGTGGAGCATCACAGGATGCCCATGACAGATAAATGGAAGCTGTCCTTCAAATACATCTGGTCTGCAAGCAAATTTGTCATCTGGATGCTGAAATTTCATCATGAGAACAGGACATAAGCATTTACAAGTACTAGAATTTATATCCTTGGCATCAGAATAGATGGATCCCACCCATGCCCAGCTTTGAATGGTAGTGGCAGACTGCCAAAGCAAGCTCAAATTTAAAGTGAATGAAGTCAGTAACAGCTGTCTTTGCTTTCAAAAGGAAGGCAAAACCCTACTGAAACTACAGGTCTTAGCAAGTGCCACTTTTGACTTAGAAGCAGGAGCTCACAGTAGAACCTGTAATACTCAAGGGCTTATATATCCACATTAAATATCAAATTAGTCACCAACATTTTGCAGTTTCTGCTGCAAAGCAGACCAGCATAAAGCAGCACTGAAGCCTCAGTCACGATTCAGTTAAATTCTGACATTTGAGTGGCACAAAATCAGTCTTGCCAAACAGAACTTTCTCTCTCCTACACTGAAAGGAAGGAAAAAGTGTTCTGCTAACATTAATACAATGCTAAAAGTGGAATTTTTAGTAATACTTCTTTGGTGAGGGTACCAATACAGTAAATCAAGAGAAGAAAAAGGGATATTTCAAGCTGTACTGTATATTTAACAATTCTAGACAACAGAATTTACATAAAATCCTCTTGTTCTTAAATAAAGTTTGTAATACAATCCTGCAGCTTTTAATGTTCTGCCCTTTTCAGCTGAACTTCTGAATTCCTAGCTGCATTTACCTGTGCAGGGGGTGACTGAAGGGGGTTGTTTTCTAACATGATGGTCTGCAGATGTCTGAGGTTCCTATAACAAACTGGTATTGTTGTTATTTTATTGCAGGAGAAATCTAATCGAATCAAAGGCAACTCGGCAAGCTCTGGAGGTGGAAAATAAACATACAATTCAGTAGTTTAAAACAGTATAAAAAAAAAGCAAGAGTATAAATATGTGTACATTGTGTACACAAAATTGAGTACACCGCTTCTAGCTCTCAAGGTAAGAAAAAGGCACTGAAAATAAAGAAGTGCTTGAAGTTTTTGCTGTTATATCTGACAGCCTTTATCTCACCTTCAGGTAAATGCACCAAATTATTTCTTCTGACATTTAGGTCCCTCAAGCATTCCAAATTACCAATCTGTGGAGGTATTGTCTGTATTTCATTACAGCTCACATCCTACAAAGCAAGAGTAAAGAATGAATAACCACTGGCTGGTAAACCTCTGTTAACTAAAATATGTAGTGATTTATTTAGGGACTGAAAGAAAAAGGCAGTTATTTAGATAACACTTCAGATCCTTATGTTCATTAAATCTCGCTGCTGATGTGAAGTATCATCTGGAATAGATTGCCCAGAGGGGTTGTGGATGCCCCCTCCCTGGAAGTGTTCAAGGCCAGGTTGTATGAGGCCTTGAGCAACCTGGTCTAGTTGAGAGGTGTCCCTGCCCATGACAGGGGGGTTGGATCAGATTATCTCTAAGGTTCCTTCCAGCCTAAGCCATTCTATGATACTAATTTTAAATACATAGGAAAAGTAAAGCTTTAAAATATTAAGCATTCAGATGTAAAAGTGATGTTCTCCAGTGCAAGGCATCCTACCCTGATGTAATTTGAGGATAGTTGGAGATACTGTGACAGATAGAAATCTTCCTTAGGCTAAAGGCAGAATTAAGTAATGTGCCATTACATACAAGTGACAAAGTTCTCAGCAGAATGAGAAACAGGATGTTGATCTTGCACATGCCCAGATACCATCCTAATTACTGCATTATTTTGAGCAGTTGAAAAAATTGTTCAATCTTCAAAGCACCTTGGAACCTATTAAACCTATCAATTAAAAAATAAAGACTGAATAGTAATAGTGAAAAAATAACTGGATACTCACAAGCTCTGTCAGCTGTCTGAGCTGTCCAATTTCTTCAGGTATTGAAACCAACTTATTGTTACTTGCTATCAAAACTTTTAGTGGTAGGCTACAGAGGTGTACTGGTAATGTTGAAAGCTGGTTTCGACTTTTTGGACAGAAAGAAAACAAGATTGTCAGTATTCCAATGAGAAATCACCTCACATTTTACAGCAATGACAAACACAGACCAAAGGACACTCCATTTAGATGATCAACCTAGTTTTTATATAATTACTGTAAAAGTAGTTGCATTAAGTCATTCTTCATTACTTGCTTTATCTAGTTTAATGTGAAGAAACTCTGAATATCAAGTACCAAGCCTGACCAGATGCTTTTGAACTCAGTGCTGCGGAATATGGTAATTTCATGCCCTTTCAGGTACTTCTGATAACTGGCCACCCTCTGTCACAAATGAGTATGTTTGAAGAGAGTGCAAAAGCCTTTCTGATAGGTAGTATTCCAGGTCAGCACATACCAAGTGTCACAGAGAAAATCACTGCTTACTGAATATTTGAAGTGTATTTCTAATTGAGTACATCAAGTGGATTAAGACTCTTGGTATGATGGATTTCACTACTCCAAAATCCAGTCATGGACATTTCATAATAAACTACTATTAAAGGAAATATGAGGTGATATGACTGGACTGTAAGATCAGATGATAATCAGGCAGAATGAGAATGGACTGCAAAAGAGAAAGACTTTAGCAAAAAAAACACAGCAAGGAGTAGTGACTAGATGTTTAGAAATAAAGCTATAACTATATTAAATAAGGCTTTGGTCAGATGTTGCCATTTAGCAAAATATGCTGCTGTATTTTTTCCATGGCTTAAAAAGTTCTGAGCAGCAGGTGAATCAACAGCAGCAGCTTTTAAAAGGATAATAATTGGATTGTACCTACTAGAGATCATAGCAATAAGAAACCCAAGCACAGATACAGGCTGATGAGTGGATTGAGAGCAGCCCTGCAGAGAAGGACTTGGGGGTGCTAGTTGATGAAGTGCTTAACATGAGTCAGCAGTGTGTGCTGGCAGCCCCAAAAGCCAACCGTATCCTGGGCTGCATTGAAAGATGCGTGGCCAGCACATCCAGGGAGGTGATTCTGCCCCTCTACTCTGCTCGTGTGAGATCCCACCTGGAGTATTGTGTCCAGCTCTGGAGCACCCAACACAAGAAGGACATGGATCTGTTGGAGATGGTCCAGAGGAGGCCACAAAGATGATCAGAGGGCTGAAGACCTCTCGTATGAGGACAGGCTGAGGGAGTTGGGTCTGTTGAGCCTGAAGAGATGACAGCAACAGGGACACCTTAGAGCGGCCTTCCAGTACCTGAAGGGGGCCTACAGGAAAGATGGAGAGGGACTTTTTATTAATGCATGTGGTGATAGGACAAGGGGCACTGGTTTTTAACTAGAGCAGGGTAGGTTTAGCTTACACATTAGGAAAAAGCTCTTTACTATGAGGGTGATGAGACACTGGGTTGCCAGAGAAGCTGTAGATGCTTCATCCCTGGAAGTGTTTAAGACCAGGCTGGATGAGGCTTTGAGCAACCTGCTCTAGTGGGAGGTGTCTCTGCCCATGGCAGGGGGTTGGAACTGGATGATCCTTAAGGTCCCTTCCAACTCAAGCCATTCTATGATTCTGTGAAACCCATACCTGATTAATATCCTATTCCTACAATTCTCATAATCAATAAAAAAGAAACTTAAGAAACATAAGCATAGTAAATTGGCAGAAGTATAACACCAGAAGGAACAGCCTGAAGTTCTGCTTCATTGATATCACTGCCAATTTGTGAGGAGGACCTTTCCACACCTCATTAAAAGACCTTCTACAAATGGAGGATGCAACAGACAGTTGAATTTCAGCAACAGGCTAAGTTGCAGCCATTAGCTTTAAATGCTGGCAGAGAAGTGTTAATGCTTGGGAAAGATCTTTAAAAGCTACCAATACAGTGCAGGCAAAGGAAAATTGCATAAACCTTATTCATCCACTGAGAACTGAATTGTAAAGACTGTCCAAAAGGTCTATCATCTCCTTTCATGAGTCATGCCTGTATTTCACATGAAAACTACTGAAATTTGTTTTGTAGGTCCCTTAACATGGAGTGAGCTTTCTTCTTCATCTTTCACTTCTAGAGGCTGAGGCTTAATCCTCATGTTCCCTGATCCACCTAAGTGGGTAAAACTGGTTCATGTTGCTTTGATCCAATGACAGCATGATGATTACACACCATGTTAGCATTATTTGTGGATGCATCAAAAATTATAAACCTATACTTCTGATGCTAAAGCAAAATTTAAGACAAGCATTACCTGATATTTAGAAATGTTAAAGACTGCAGGTTCAAAACAGCCTCTGGGATATAGCGAATGCAGTTCTGGTACAAATTAAGACTCTCAAGGGAGACAAAGTGACATGCTTCTGCTGGGAGCTCTGACAGTCTGTTCCGTGACAAATCTGAAGGGAGAAAAAAAAGAAATATTCAGTAAAGCTATCTTAAAACTTTGTGGGAACTAGCATTGTCTGTATATTTGCTGTCACACAGTGGGACAAATGGGCAGGAATCAGTTTAGCTGTCCTGCCTGCAAATGTTTCAACATACAAAATAAATCAGAGTCTTGTAAAATCTTACAGCCGCAATGAGAAAAGGAGAGCCAGATGCAACACTCCCTTCACAGGCACACTTTCATATCCCAAACTGCCTTATGCTTGGAGGTAGCTTGTTTAAGATGCTAAAGGACCAGCTTCAAATCTCTGTTCCAGGACTAGCTTTACATGATGGAGTTGGCATTAAGTGGGCAGTGCTGTAATGAAAATAAACAGAAGCACTTTTCTCCCAGACCACTACTAATGCAACTTCTGCTACAAAATAATAAAAGTTGTTAGCTTCACATATTTGGTCTGAAATACATACTTTCTATAGATACATGCCCATCCATAGGTAACAGTTCCAACACAGGAAACATGAGGCACACACTTTAGACAGGGTTTCTACACCCTAGCCAAAGCATTCCCTCCTGCAAAGCTCAACCAGGCAATGGAAGGACTTTAAACAAAGGGTCTTCCCAGCTGCAGAGCAATGCTCTGCTTGCTGCTAGCAGTAAGGTTCACTGTTTCTATGTGATCCTAACTTCCTTGCTTGGCAAGGGACAAGAGTTTAACCAACACTCCTACAAAGTGTTTGTATTTGAAGAATCAATATTTTTCCTTAGCCAGTCCCAATTATCAGTCTGTATTTGTAAAACACCCATCAGTATTACTCCCCTTCAAGAGTAAAAGCTGCATTGTGATAAATAACGCAGCTACAAAGGGCGCTCTCATTTAAAAGTCAAGGAAAGCTCTTGCTTATAAATGCCAAAGGACACTTCTCACACACAGTAACAGCCCCCACTTCCTAACACACCCAGCTCTTAAACCTGACAGGAGTTACACTCACATGAAGAGAACCTTGTGTCAGCAGGGAGTTCCTATAGAGACTCTGGTTAATAAACTGATGCTTCACCTTTACATTTTTAAAGGGAGGGCAGACATTCATTGTAAAAACCCATCTAACCTGATGTCATGAATGACTAAAAAACCATAATCCATATTTAATTGCTATTTTGTTTTTAATTTAAATTCATTCTCATCAGCATAACAGGGTAAAAGCTCTCACTCCAAAACTTATACAATAAACGGACATAGTGATTTCTGTGTCTTTCTCCCATGAAGGAACCATCCAATACAGATTACTTTTCAAAGACTGCAAATGTGTATGCCTCTCGACATCATCACCTCAGCTTAAACTTGTCCAAACCTGATTTTGAAAAACCTATGCTTAAATAAATGTTTCCAAACAGTTCTAACAGCAGTAGGTAAAACTACAAAATAACAGAATTCATCAGCATTAAGTCTGCATTGCACATTGAGAGATGCTTAATTGCTTTATGAAAGAACACAGCTTGAGATCTTTGCCTCCCTTTCCTATTTTTGGTGAGACAATCTTTTTTTTCCCCCAAGAGTAAAGAAAAACCTGCACTCACAGATTGCTAAAGACAGTTTAAATAAACATTGTAATCTTACCATAAACTAAGCCAGATAAAACATCAGATAAACACATCAAATATAAAGGAAGACCACTGTGATAGATCCTGCTTTGTGCTACCACCATACCTGAAGTTTTCTTACGTCTGTTGCTCATCTCAAGTCCTTTATATTGTCAGAGTTTGTGGGAAACTCTGATTGTATTTAAATACAATGTTGTTTTTTTTTCTGAAAAAAAAACCCACACCAGCACCAGGGAAAAATGAGGGTGCAGGCAGCAATGCCCCTTGTTCTGGTGGCAAGAATTACTTTTGCTGATTTAAAGCACTTGTCGAACTCCAGCCAAGGGGATTCAGCAAATGAATCAGAGCAGAAACTGGTTAAAAATCTGTAGATAGTAAAGGAGTCAATAAAGTAATTGTATACATCCTGCAGGGACACATCATACACTCTCAAGGGAATTTATGCAAAGCACACGCATTTTGCACAAGCCACCTCCCTGAATACAGCAGTCTGTTCTAGGTTTTCTCCTGCTTTACTTCCATAATTAACTTCTCACTGATGTTTCAGTGAAAATGACAGCAAACTCCAACCCTCTCCTCCTCCAAGTGGTATAGCTGCAGTAGATTAGAGCAGAGTAATAGTGCTAAAACCATGCAACAGTGCCATGTCCAAAACTGTGACACTCCCAATGGCATCTCTTCTGTGCCAGCATTGTTGTGAAACCTAACAGGGGAAGAGCTACTTCCAAATGTACTTCCCAACACAACTAAAAATGATGCATCCCCCCCCAATCTATTAAGCACAGCAAGCCATAGTATTGATTTGCAGTCACTGCAATTATCTGATACGTCCAACTTGCCCCAAGGTTTGACAGTAGAGTTACACGTTACTGTTAAGAAAGGGAGAGGAATGCAGATTATTTCAGAGATGACAAGAAACAAGCAAGAGGAATTTAGAAAACATACTAGACTTGTACCCTGACTAGATGTTTAAATGTCTATTTATTTTGAAGAGTAGTAAAACATTGGTTCACATGTAAGGTTGCTTTTCTTAGGGACTCTGGAGGATGGGAGTGAATTCCACCACTTATCTCACCATACACTGACATCCTTCAGCATGCAGCTTCATCCCTCCTCCTCACAGCTGTGCTGGCAAGGTCTAGTGTCATACTACTACCTGTTTTAACAAAGAAACAAGCTTCCCAAGTCATGAGACTTACTTTTGGCAGAAGAGTCACAAAGAAAAAGTTTCTTCCAGCTCTGTTTTGGAACGGGTTTAATCACAGACATGAGAATTCTCAATTGCTTTTTGTTTCACTTTAGTTCAACAAAGAACATTTAAAACCTACTATTTACAGACTGTGCAAACTGTAAGACATGAAACAATCAAAATCTTAATGTATTCTACACTATGATTCAGTGTTTCTTTAGAAATATCTCCCTGAAAAATAACATTTGGTATGAAAAAATGAAAATACACTTTTTTAACCAACAAATGAGCTCATCGCGTGATAGGAGAGAGACACGAAAGCTGGTCAGCAGCAATGAGTAAGTTTTTCCAGACTTCCCTCAGTCTACAGTGATTTTTTAAACTTGGCATTTCTGTTTAGCAGCAGAAATTCAGTGGAAAACAGATCAAATTGGAGCTGAATTATGATGCTGCAGTACAGCCTCTTAAATAATTCAAAATGTAACCAATTACCAGTTTAGTTAGTAAGTTTGTAGCATTTTTACTCTGATGCTGGCCATGAGAATGTATCTTATACACAGCACCCATGATTTCATGGGCTCAAATGGGGAGCTAAGAGGGAAGGTCTGCCAAGACCATAAAAACCAGGTAAGGGCTAGAAAAGACCCCAAAAGACTGAGCTATACTGTAAAACAGGAATACCTTGAAAATTAAACAGATTTATATCTGATAACACGCAGTGTGTATTTTGAATCTGCAAATGAAAAACTGGTTTTGATTATTTGCAATCTTGGCCTTGCCTCCCTGCAAACCTCCAACAAGTATTTAAATTTCCCAAAGTCCAGATAATTTTTGGACATTTCTGATTTTGGCCAATTTCTCTGGAACCCTCCCCCACTCCAGAAAGGAGACCATAAATGGGACCATGAACAGGGCAGAAAACGCAGCAGTATTGTATGAAACAATTCAACGACTCCATCCTCTTCCCCATCCTCTTCCTAAAAAAAGTCTGAATGAAAGGAACACCTCTAACAAACCTAGAAGAGAAGCAAAGAAAAAAGCACTCCAGAGACTGGATATATATGTACATATAGGGCACCCTGCAGTACAGCAGCAGCTGGTGCTTTTCCAAAAGAGAAAGTGAGATCAGGTAAAGGATTTAAACCTGAAATACTTTATTGAAAATATCTTGTTCATTAACTGGTTTTGATGGAATTCTTCCACTGCATGCATAAAATAACTTAAACAGCCAGAACAGAAGAAGGTGTTACAGTGCAAGTTATTGTGCAAACTAAAATTTGTGCAAAGATCTCTGTTTCTCAGAAAAAAAAAAAAAAAAAAAGATGTAGTGAGATATTACTTAAATTTTCTTTTTTTAAAAACAAATTTATAGCACAAATTAAGAAGCTGTAAGAAAACTGTCAAATCAAGCAAGAAACAATCATTGTGATGCAGATTATTTGCCTTAAATATGCATATGCACACCCCTCCTGCCTGACATACCATAAACTGCAACGAGCGAATGCCTAATTCCTCCTCAAAAGCACAAATGCTCAACTTCACTATAATCAAGCCAAGGAGTGAAATACAGCTATTATGTATTGAACTAGGATCGACTTGTGTGCCTCCACATTTCAGGGGTTAAAATTACTGTTACCAGAAATCTGCTTTAGAAAAAAGGCTCTCCTAGCCTGCTAAAAATGGATGTGTTTCCTTGAAGGCAAGATCATGTGGAATTTTGGCAAAGGGGAAGCGTTCTTTGGAACTAAGCTCTTTGTGAAAGATAAAAAAGCCAACAGTCCAAATACAAAATGAAATTTCAGACCAGAGTCAGATCAGTGACCTTTTCCATCTTAATTGGGATTCCATTCACAAAGGCAGCAAATCCAGTGTTAAATGCAACTGGAGAATACCCTAAGTTCAAAATTGCATCATTTGGCATTAAATTTAAACTTTTCCTGCCCAAAGAAGAATGTTTTCTAAGATCAAACATTAGTGGGGATGTGTTCACACATCTTGAACTTAAGCTGCAATACAAATTTCATCTCCAAAGGAAAATCAGTGATGCATAAAGATGTGCTGTTTAATGCACAGGGTACTTGAACCCACCACAGACACTACAGAGAGGGAGCTGCAGCTCGACTGTTGCTGGCACTCAAACCAGTTGGGTGGTGGTGAATTCCAATTCATCACGAGATGCTAATGTGATCAGTCCACTAATCCTGTTGCAATGGGAATAGGGCTTCTGCTCTCATTCCAATTAACTGTGACAACAAAGGCCAGTTCTTGGCCCAGGCTGCGCTACAAGATTTTGTGGATAAAAATCTGCCTTTGTTACCAGAGGTCTGCATGTGTTTCCCACAATCTGTTACTTGTATTTATTTATTTACATTATTTAAATTTAAACCAGCAAAACCTAGATTTTTGGTCATTTATTCAAAAACCAAAAGTCAGCAGCCACCACAACACCCACTGGCAAAGCACAGTAGTAACGTAAGCGAGACTGTGACCTGATGTCAGCAGCTGTAAACTGTGGGTTCCCACCCATGACGTATCATGCCTGCTGTAATAGCCCTGAGTGTGCTGCAGTGATGCAACAGTACCGGTGGTAACTGTGAATTGATTTGAACCCTGATGGTGACACTGGCTGCTATATGCTGCCCTCAACTAGGATGACTTCATTGGAAGAACAAGAAAATGTTGCTATCCCTAACACTAGGAAGCATGCGTTGTAACTTAAAAGCACACTTCCTTTTGTAACAGACAAATCTATCATACAGTAGCTTGCAGCTTACAGACAAAAATGTATTTTCAGAAAAGTAATTAGATAAGCCAATCAACGACCAAGAGGCTGGCAGCCAGTTTGGTGACAGAAGGCAAAAGGCAGAATGAACTGCTACAAGAGGACGAAGTACAGCTGTTCAAGAAGAAATATGTTCAAAATCTGGAACTGTGTGAACAGGCTCTTTTTCCCACATACAGAACTTAAACACCAGAAGCAAACTGCAGGGTTTCAGAACGAGAACAACAAAACCACAGTCACACTGAAGAAGACCCCTGCAGTAGTTAATCTTGCAGATATGGAAATTGGCTCACCTCAACAACTCATCTGCAACTGCTCCCTGGAAATCCACTTCTTGGGTTACAGGCATCTTTCAGACACCATCACTGAACAGATCTTTTGAAGAACTTGATGCCATTTGGTTGCTCAGCTCTATCATTTCACATCAATGCTATTAGAACAATTACTCATGTCCACATGCATTTGAAGCACGTTGTCATGTAAACCTGAACTCCACGTTTTGTTGTCTTTTATTCTATTAACCGAGTAAATTCATGCGTATTGATCCCGTTTCACTTCCCAGGCACTTCAGAAATTGAAAGGAAAATCTGAGAAGAGCAATGCTTGTGATCTTGCTGATTTTTAGGAAGCATTCCCATAAAGCTACTAAAAGAAAATCAACAAAATAAAAGCATAGCCCTAAAAAGATGAGCTACTAATATTATTGCACTGAATACTCTTGGAGAAGAAAACCAGAAATCATAAAATAATACCTCTGTGATATTACCCTGATGCTGCGTGGTCTCTGTCCTCAGTACCTCAGAATGTTTCCTTTCTCAGCACTGAAAATATTGGCATCCTTAGAGCTTCATGTCACACCTGAAAGATTTCCTGACACAGGAGGCATGGTTTTACCTCTTCCTGCCTGCTGTGATAGAACACTATGGCTTTTGTCATACCCTGTTTTAAAACAAACCTCAGAAATCTCATCTCCTGACTCACCTTCTACCTGCTAGTCCTGTCTAACATCAGCTTTTCCCAATTATTTTTCCACGTATCTAAAATACACTTCTTATAAACCTATTACCTCTTCATTTAAGGTGAAAGAGGTGGCATTTACTGACCTAAGGCTGCTCCTTCTTCATTTTACATGGGTATTGCACACTGCTGATGCAATAGCACCACTGCCCAAGTTGAATACTTGAGTAACAGCCATAATGAAGACTGTTTTCACCTACATTACTTTTGCAGCCCTGTAATTAAATACATCCCCCAATTTCTACTTCAGATTTCCAATATTTCATGAAGGGAAATTAGATTCTGTCTTTGACACTTACCACGTTTCAGTTCTTAGCACATTTACTCTTGACACGTATGATCACATTGCTCCTCAGCAGCAGTACTGGCAGCAATGAACTGTTCAAACCCTTTCTGTGGACTAATATTTTGCAATCAAGAATCTCCAACCTGTGGGGTTTTTTTGGAACACAGACTCTGACTTCTGCAGTTACAGAAGATGAGGCAAACGTTAGTGGTTTTTTTCAAATGTCAACTTGGTGGTGCTGTGCTCATAATACCGAGGTGCTTACCAGCAAAGCCTACCTCATGGACCTGACAACACACTGCATACCATGCAAAACGAACTGAAAGATTACACTTCACACTAATCACTCCTCTAAGTTTCCTGCTTTGTGTGCTAAAGACGTGGTTTATGATATGCTTTTAACCAAAGCTGTTTAACATTGCCCCTTATAAAACCTGTTTCAAATCATTGCCAAATCATTGTCAAGTTTCAGATGTGTGGATCAAAGTTTCACATATGGTTTTTCCTCTGGCTACACTTTTATTTAGAAAAATGCAACACAAATAACAAAGCTTCTGGCAAAAGGTTTTAAAAAACAAGAACACCCCCCCACACACATACTTTTCTGAAGAAGTCTCACAAACCCCTTGCTTGAAGCAATTTTATTGAGAACTATGGCCAAAGCATTTACCTTTTCCTTCATCACATAGATAACCAAATGACACCTGGCTAGCTTTGTTTTTTAACTCAGCAGCATCTTAAGAACAGTCACACAAGGGAGTTTCACAGAATCTGGCTTAAAAATTACTTGAACTACACTAGGGTTTTCTTTGCAGGAAGTTGCTACTTCAGCTCTTCTCCATTAAAACACATCACAGAAAACCAAAAAAGGGATCAAGTACAAATCTCTTAGTCTTAGCAGCGTTCCCCATTCTAAGACTAGAAAAATCTACATACAAAGACCTATAGGAACTTTAATTATACTAAACACAAAGACTCAGTCATACCTGGGATCAAAGAGAAACACAGACGATTCTAAGCACCAATTCTCATTCTCTTCCCTTTTTTGTCTCTCCACATGATTTTACTGCATATTAGGTATAGTTTATCTCTTCTACACATGAAAACCTCACAGTTGTCACCATAAAAAAGTGACTGAACACAAACACATGTTTTACAGTCCTGCACTTAATATCAGCTGATGTGCACTCTCTGACAAGAAAGCACATTCCCAATGAAAACACAATTTTCTCCCAGAAGCAGAGTGCATGAGTATTGCAAGAAGAGGATAAATACTCTGATCAGACTAACAACTTGTGAATACAATGACACTTCCTTTGAGAAATAACCTAATTTTCCTTTTGCAAGGAATAATATTGCTGGCTTATTAAAACAAGCAAACAAAAAACAAACACAGACCAAACAAAACCAAAACCCAAACCAAACACCAAACCCCATGGAAACTATAGAACACCATTATACAGTTGTTCTTGTGTGGTTACTGGAGAACAGGCAAGAATGACAAGCTCCAGTCCCTGCAAGGAACTAAGAACTCCTAATAGCCTGTTGATTCCAGTTGCTTTTCCTCTACTTGACTCCAGATGAGAAAAATCAGTAGCCTAAATGAATCTGCTCCATCAAATGCTGTTTATTAATTTTGCAATGTAGATCCTGGCTTCACAGTCAGCCACTCTAAGCCAGCGAAGAGAACAACTCCTTAACTGGCTGTGTGTGATCATCCCCTCTCTTGCACCAACATTCCCAGTTGTGCAGCCACACACAGACAGTTTGGTCTCATTACTGAGAACAAATCCTGATTAAAAAAAAAAACAACAAAGTCACAAAAAGTTTTTGGCCCTTCTGATTCATGCTTCGGTCCTGTAATCTCTAACATCATCAATACAGAGGAGAGGATGAGAATGTGTGGCTGCATGTGTAGGGGAGAAGGGGACAGTGAACTCTGGCAGTAGCTTGGATTTGGACTAGCTGGTTGATAACCACCATGAAACTGCACTTTTTTGGCTCCTTAACACACACACTTCTAATAAAAAAACAGAGTTCTTTTCAGAGGAGCAAATGCAGGGCTGTTATCAGATATTTTCCCAAATTTTGCTCATTACAGATATGTAACTGTACACAGTGTAGTATTTTAAGGATTGTTGCCAGTGGAGGAGAGCAAACACTTCAGGCATGAGATGCAACCGCTCTTCAGATGAGCGGTGAGCAGAATTCAGTGGCTTTAAAAGGGAGGCAGATGAAGGAAGTCAGATGACCTACCAGCTGGGCCTTATGACTGACTGGTCAGTAATCAACAGGAGAGACTACAGACAGAATACAAGCTGCAACTCACGCACTGCTACAGCAGAGATGGTGCAAAGTGGAACTGTTTATCTCTGTTTGAAACTAGAGATTATTTCTAATCCCTTGCTTTGGGGTTTAGAGTTAAAAGTTTTTACATATGCTCTACTTCCAACTTCTAGTAGTCACCACCACACCCTTCTGCACTCCCTCCCCAACATTCTCTCTCCCAGAAATTTCATCCCCCTTCCTTACTAAACTAGGGCATCCAGCCAACAGCATAATCATGCTTCTCTTTCAGACAACCCCAAAACATAAAGCCAAACAAACTAAAATAAGTGAAAGTTGGAGAAATAATGTTGCAAGAGATCTCACCCTGCGGAAATGAACCAGAGTCTCCAGCTCACCAAGTCCAGTTAAATTGGGGAAGTTGAGTTCCTTGCTGGCCAGCTGCATTGCAGGTCCCTCTGGGTATTTTTGTGCACAACACAGACAGAGTATTTATCTGCAGGGAAAGCAGGTTTGGACCTACAGCTACAAAGCTGGTACTGCAGCACGCACCCCTTTGTTAATAACTGTGATTTAAAGTAGGCTGGTTTGGTTTGACTTAAACGTATTCATTGTTGATTAAAAGCTAGAAATAAATAAACCAAATCACAGCGTGAACCTGTATGTCTAGCCTTTTGTACTAGCTTAACCAAGGCATTTCAAAATGATATTTGAAAGCTGTGGAGATACACCCTCTGGGATCCAGCTATACCAGTGTAAAATTATCACCTCTACAGATACTCCTCACCAGCCCTGTGCTGTAAGCTACCAATTCTGCAGCGCTTGGGTGAGCATTTCCCAAATCACATCGAGCAGAAAAACAGTCAAGTTAGCTCACATGACTTTTGAAGTTGTTCAAACTACTCTTGCAGATTTTGCCTGAAGCTTAGTTGTGGGGGGCTGAAATGAACTGTGTCTCTAGCGGATACACAAGGACAGTGCCTTCCTTTGGCAGCAGTCTCCTAAAGCAGTTATCTGCACATCGGCAAGTTGAAATGTTGCCTTTACAAAACACTTTAGAAAAAGACAGGGGAAAGAATGAAAACTTTTGAAAGAAAATCTTTAATCAGGATTTTCTAAGGATACATTACTTGGAATTAAATCAGATCAAAGTCCTTATTACTTAAACATTCAATTTTCTTCTACCATTAAGCAACAAAGGAGGGCAACCTCATTTTGTAAATGTTTCCTGCAACACCATGACTTAGAATCATTACACAGTTCAGATTTGCTGCTTTAATTCAGGCCCTTGATGCCAGCACACACAACACAAAATTTACTTCTCCTCCTGTATTTCTTTCTCCTCTGTTTTTAAGACATTTGCCTTTCTCAGTTCTCACACTCGGGATCGTGAAGGAACACAGTAAATGGATATACTCCCACCCCAAGTATCAGTGCCTTCCACAGGCCTGACCTAGTTTTGTCCCATAGTATTTAAGAGACATACCTCCCTCCTGTGGACTCTCTCCCCCACTCAGGAAAAAAAATACAATTTTTATTTTTAAATCCCTTCATTTTCCCATGAATACTTCAAGACAACTGATGAATCGACCTGAGTGTAACTCCTCAGTTTCACTGGGGCAGAACTAACCTGGCTGTCACTTCATAACTTAGGGCAACTTGTTCTTAGTGATTTGGTTTACAGTGCAGAGGAGAGATGAACTGCTGCACAGAAACAGGAATGGATGTGGCAAAAGGCTGCAACTACTTCAACCTGCAGTGACAGCGTTTCCTGAGACTATATTCAAGCTTCATTAAGCTTCAGTTGAAGACATTCTTTTGCAGCCTGGAGTTAGAATGCTGAATCTTGAAGTAAAGACACCTAATAATACATAATTTTAATCTTGTTTTTAATTTAAAAACTTGCTATTATCAGCACAGGACACAATGCAAGCTCCTACCTCCAGAACAGTGGGCTGAGCTAGTGTTGTAATGCAAAGACATTTGCTCATGAAGAGGAAGAACTGCATGCTACTGTCACTTTGCTTAATGCTCTGCTCTGCCTTTCACTTGCATCAGTGAAATATCTCAAATGTTCAGCAAATCCAACAGCTCTGTGACTAAACCCTAACTTGAGGAAGGAGACTTGGCATGGAATAAAGGCAGGAATAGGTCAGTCAGGAGGTCTGGAAATGTAAAATGCAGCCAATAAAGAATTCATATTTCCATCATTCATCTATTTATTTTACTAAAAGACAGCAATGATTTCCATTCCTCTTAATATTGTACCTAAAATTCTTCACCTACAAGTTCTCATGTATAAATGTCAGCTAATATAACAGCTGCAATTTACCTAGTGTCACATTACCATTTTACATACTCCCCTTATATACTTCATCATTCAGTTCAAAATATATTACCCATCCTCACAGATGGCTTAAGTAGAAAGATGTATCAAAGACAGCAATAGATAGACAAACCACAAAGAAAAAACACTTGAGCTGTGAATACATTTCACAATGTCTTCTGTGGAAAGTTAGAAACAAACCAGCTCAAACCAGCACTGAAAAATCAAAGCTCCTACAAAGTGGAGTAATTTCCCATAAAAAGGCCAATTACTTTCAGAGAAAGGCAAACATCTCTATATAATTCTATGCCTGTTATTACTGCATTTCTCTGAAGCTCTTAACAGAATGCCTCCATATTTACAGCTCCATCAGACTACGTATGAAGGTCACCAGAGATGCCTCATACCCTTGCAGACACTAAGCTGTCTTCAGAGTGGTACTTTATGCAGGGAAAAAAAGTCTGTAACGTCCAACAGTAAAAAGTTCTATGTTCTTTTAATGACTCCTTGAGGCCATCTCTCATGATGACATCATCCTTAACAAAAAAAGTCTGTTACACTTTACACAAGCAGTGTTGCAATTTTCAATAGGACAATTATTGCCAGAATTCTAGAAAAAGAGCTGGAGTCTGACCAAGTCATCTGTGCAGTACAAGGCATTTTAGCATCAAAAAATAAACCAGCAGTAAGGATATGCATGGAAAATATCCCATATCAAACAGAGAAAACAGCCAAATGAGGAGATATATGACAGCCACTGCCAAAACATATGTTTATAATATGAAATAAATTTTGAATCTGGAAACCATAAAAGTCACCTTAAGTCAAAAACACACCATGCAGATATTAGCAGGGATCAAGTACTACAGAACTGGCGGTCACAATTTCATACATCTTCGCTTGTTTTGAAAGCTTATCTTGCTAAAAACTAGTAGCAAGACTATCAAAATTCTTGTTACATACTCAAATTAAGATTTGAGCTGAACTCTATATACCTTCTCACAAAAAATATAAACATTATGAATCCCTGGCAGCAAACACACAAAACAAAACTCAAACTGATCTGACTACAACGGAAAATAGACCCCCCCCCCTGCAAACCAAACCAAACCAAACCCATCCCAGCTCAGGAGAACTCTTAAGGCAACATTTAACAGCAAGCACGCTCTTAAGAGGCCGTGATGGAAATTAATCTCAGACTGCAGCAGTCACTTTGAAGGTTGTTGGTTGGTTGGCTCTATCTCTCCAGCTCCTTCTGAGAAATACCCGTTTTGTGCATGTGACAACTCTGTCTATGCTGGTTCAGTACAGCTTCGTGGAGCACGAGAAAAAGGAGCATGACAGCTTTTTGCCTTGATAGAAGAATTCTTGAGAAACACTGAGCCACGAAAGAAAAGCAGTCATGAGAATTCCACTTCCAGAGATCTCCGTTACTCCATTTCATAATCCCTATTTTAACTGCTAGGATTTGAAAGCTCTGTGCAGACATGAAACCTTTTTTTTTTTTTTTTTAAAAATGTTCATTTGCAAACGTGGAAAAAAAAAATCAAATGGAAGAATCTCAAAGTCACAGAAAAAGTTTGAGAGAAACTGCCTCACAGCCGCTAACACAGGGTACAGGGACACAAGCATGACACGGGAAATGTCTGAAAGCACAGCAGTGTTCCTCAGCAACACGACACCCTGCCTTCTGCCCACTGCTTATGAAATACTTGACTGTGCTCCAGCAGAGCAGGGTTTCATTTTACAAGACTGCTTCACAAAGTTAGCAGTGAGGGGAAGTGTGCAGTAAATGAACTCATCCCCCCAGCCCCCTCGATAAAGTTTCTTCACGTACAAAAGGAATTACCCAACTAAACAAATGGACTTAAAAACCCACAAAATGTCATTTCTAAATTAAAGTCAGGCTTTCATTTAAATTAAAGTCAGGCTTTCATTTTCAAGTAAAAGACATTTAAAAAAGCTCAAAAAATGGAGCTAGGACTGTTGTCAGTTTATAAGTCCTGGACCCATCTATTATTTTTTTCCTATTACAAATTAATAGCATTGTTAAAAACATACATTTAGTATTTATTCAATCCATTCATCTTTCCCAAAACTTCACCAGGATAACAAGCTTGGGCAAAAATAGGGACAACAGCCTCCAACTTCTGTGAAACAACAGGTAAATTGGTAGTTCCAGTATCACCAAAAAAAATAAATAAATCCCAAACAAAACCCAACCCTGAATCATAGAAAATAGTCCCACCACAACAATCACTCCCTGGATTTTAATCAAGGGGATTGATTGATGTGATGGAAATAATTCATTTTAGTTTATATCTCATATATAATATTTAACAGATCCATACATAGTATGTATATACATATAGAATATTTAACATACTTTACAAACAACAATCTCCCTATCTCTGTTAAACTGCAACTACAGCCAAAGAAGAAATGGTTGTTAGAAATGTGACAAGAAAATACTACATAAGAGACACACAGAGGACTGTACATCACTGATGCAGAGTAAGATAGTAAGAGTGGCAGTGATCATAAGAAAAAATGCCATAAACTGATTAGTTTGATAAAAGAAAATTTGGAAAAGTTGTTACATGGAAAGTAACATGAAGAATCTCTTGAACAGCTGTAGTGAAGTGAAGTTTATTACAGTGAAGTTACACTGATGCTACAGGTGGGAAGCAAAATTATAGTTCCCATTGAACATGCACACACACGTACTAAACTTGTTCATGAACCTTCCTCATCGTGGAAGATGCTACCTGTCAGAGGCAGGCTGGCTCTGGCTTATGAATCAAGATCTCCAGAACAGGATTAAAAAATATCCTGAGCTGAGAAAGCCAAAAATACAAACTGCTTCTCCAGGAGTGAAGTGGCAGCCATGCCAGCCTGCAGACAGACCCTCTCTGCCTCTTGTCCTGCATCACTTCGGCGCCACGGGAGCAAGGAGAAATTCTCATCATCCTATCAGGTCTTTTTGTCTGTTTGTGTTTGTAACCCACAACAATTGTCAGGTATCAGATAAATTTCTCATTACTATACTGAGAAAGCCCCAGAGAGTGTTCATGACAAGAGGAATCCCCTTCCCCAAAAGAGAGGAAACAAATCCTCATTCGAGTTGTCCCAGAGCCTGCTCATACAGCTCGCAATGCGTGCTTCTGAAACCCTGGTATTTCCAGCCATTACACATTCAACATGATCAAGAGTTGAAAAGAACTGCATCACATGGGAAGAATATAGTCAGGTTTATTTAAAAAAAACCCAAAACTACCCCCCCATTTCTGCCTGAAAATCTAATTACATAGAAATAATAAAATATTTTTAATATTTTAATTTTATTTAAATGTGAAAAGCTGTTTCAACAGTCTAGTTTCAGAATTATAACATGATATTGAAATGGAACTTCCTAAGACTTACTTATTAACCACTTTCTGAAGCAGCACTGCAGGGACTGTGAATAGAAACTATGCTGCAGTAACACTGACATGAAGAACGTAACACACTAACAGCTGCACTTCTCATTTTAGCAGGTATTTGTGAAAGCAGAGATGGCAGAAGCTGAAAAGATGACATGTGTATTACTTACATAATTCGTCCCCAAATCAGGTGCATTAAAAAATACGTGTGGGGGGCGACAGCACCAGTTCCCTGGTGCTTCCTCTCTTCCAAGCACTGTGTACTCCTAAACTGACAGCAGCGACCACAGCTCTGTTTCCTGTTCCCTGATGACAATCTGCATAGAATCTTACAGTGCAGAAAAAGCTCAACTCAAGAAAAACATATGAAGGATGTTGATTTCATAAGAGATTTCTGGCAAGGAAAGCCATGTCCAAAGATTTATTTTATTACTACTTCAATAGTTTGGTCTAGATGAAATTCTATGAACTGGAAGAGATTCTTGCATTAAGTAATGAAAATGTTTGTTTGAAAAAAAGCGAGGAAGGCAATCAGACTTTGCAACCTATAATACAGTACTGCCAAGGAATCTTTAGTAACTGAGAGAACAATTGTTTAGGAATCATGGTATGTAGAGGTGTCTGCAGCCACAGAGGTATGCTCAAAACCAAAATATGTTTCAGATCTAGTAGTTTGTACCATGCTCTTTATTTGTACTTAGAATTTTTCATATTTATTCAACATTATGATAACCATCTGAGCACTTAACTTGTGTTAATAATATGGAAAGAGCACTGAAAGTAAAATCTGTCAAAAATACAGCATATCACAATCTTAAGTGAAGCTCTCAAAATAATTACAATACAGGTGTGTTTTAGTAACCCCTCATATTCTTGATATCTTAATTCCTCAAATTATAACAAGACAAGCCAGAGAGAAACTATAGGTTTATCTTCATATTAAGGTTTGCTTGCCTTTGTGTATTTTTTAACAAGGACATTAATACTCTCAATTTCTGGTAGTATAAATAAACCTTCAGGTAAACAGTAACAGACTGTAAAAAGAATGTTCTTAAAAAGAAAACTAGTCTCCTTCTTACTCTACATGCAGAGACTCAAAACTTTCACTCAACACCCTTTGTTAACATTCACCATATCCACCAGCCAAGAGAAAGAGGGATGAATACTTCAGGAAGATTTTAAATAGCTGCTGTGCATTTGGGCACTAATAAACTAAGAACTTCTACCTCTTATTTGAAATTACGTGTTAATGCTCTTTTTCTATCCATAAAAAAACCATCAGGGATTAAAATTGTGAGCAAGTATCTTACAACAACAAGAAAGAAATCATAGTAAGAAATTAGCAGTTAAATAATGTCTCATCATAAATGCTATGACAGCACATTTAAATTGAAAATTAAATTTGAAAAACAAACTTTTCAAATAACATGTTTTCAAGGAGAACAGGAGCTACAATCAAATCGTACCCGTTGTGGCTGGGGCTTGGGGGGCAGTATTTTCCACAGAAATGTCCTCACTGTGCTCAGAAGGAAAATCTGGCATTTCATCACCAGGGAAGGGCATCAACAGTGAAGCTTCAAGGTTTTCCTTTTCACACTATAACTTTTGAGAGTAATTACAACAATCCTCTAACACACAGGCATCTCTGAATAATGGGATATCGTTTACACTGCAGCAGAAGAGAGCCATGCAATATATGTACCTGAACGTTTTCCAACACATTCACTGCTTGGATGATCAATCTGCTGTTTTAAGCATAAATGGGTTACAAAGATAATTTTTTTACCCTGCTAAGCACAAACCTTCTCAGTCTTTGGCAAGACAGCAGAATAAAGGGAAGTAGCAGATATTTTACGGCTCATAACCACATTCAGTTGTGGCCCTCTACAAAAACATTTATTCCATAGCTGAGCTTGGAGCCAGTGTAATGACAAGCACCTAATTGTCCTGCTATTATTGTGCTCAATGACTCTCTTACTCCTAGACAACAGCATGTATGACATCAATTCAAAGACCAGTAAAAACCTTGGTCTATGACTGAGCTAAGAAGTAATACATAAAGCCACAAATACTAGTAATAATGAATTAAACAGGTTTAAATTACTACCTGTCTCATCAGCACCCTACAATTAATGTTCTCCTCTGACTTAAAAAGAACTTTCTACCAAACACCATGATACCAGTTATTCCTCTTTTTATCATGCTAACAACTTAGGAAAGTTAGAAAAATAACCTGAAAAAGGCACTGATATTTTGTACTAAGAAAGCTCAGTTTAAAACTTACGTAAGACTGCTGAATCAAGCAGTCTTTCAATCAAAAATCCCATGGAACCTTAATTGCTCATTTCCTCTGCATATCTACTGTCCACAAGCCTTTAATTAAAACACACATACTACTTTTCATTCCTCTTCAAGATTTTTCTGTTCAAGTAGATTTCTTCAGACAAGATGAACTTACTTCAAGAATCAGCACCGATCACAGCAGCAGTCTGATGCGAGAGATTCTTGTTGAAAAAGCATTAGGGAAAAAGCAGGGAATTACAGAATAAAAAAGGGATGGCTAACTGGGAAGCTGGTGAACGCTGCTTTGGAAAAATAGTCTGCATTCTGCCAGTGCTACACATTTCCTTCATAATACTAAGCACGACTTCTAAACTCATTTTTCCAAAAGTAGTAATTCATTACACATTTCCATTTTTCTAGATGTTGGGCTTGATTTCCAGTACTCCTCAGGAGTCACCAAGGCACCTGAAGTTATTAAGAATGGCATTAAAAAACCACAAACAAACAAACAAATAACCCCCCCCAATACAAACAACAAAACAAAACAAGAACAAACAAACAAACAACCCCCCCCAACCTGTACTATCTGGGTTGCCTAAAAGGTTCAGGCACTAAGTGTTATGAATTTGGTGCCCCAAACCAGCAAATGCTTCAAACTTGGTAGGATTCCAAGCTTCCTGTATGTAAAATGCAGTAAGATTCCCTTGCATGAGAGACAGTGTTAGAAACCTTTTCAATAGTAGGGAGGCACTACCCAAAAGCCCAAAGCAACAATAACACATTTCTGTAAGCAGATCTAAGTGTCAACAATAAGCAGAATAAAGAGACTACAATTCACATGGGTCACTGAACAATGGGAGGGAAAAAAAAAAAAGAATAGATGCTCTGTAATCCGACTGCCCTCTGCACAGAGCAGCCTGTGGCTAAACCCCGTATGTTGCAGCTGCCAACACCTGGGCCACACAGCAAGTCAGACTTTTTCGGCATATCCTCATTCTGGGGTGCTTGAAATACCTTTAGGGAAGATTATGACTGTAAATACTTTAACTTTCAAATCAGTAACATTATCAGCTAGAATAGAACAGGGACCCTCCTCACTAAAGAGACTTCTGGGCTCTGTCAGTGAAAGCAGCAGTTTGTAGAGCTGAATCCCAAGGGAGGCAGAAGTAAAGGACTATCGGGATAGTTCTGAGGACTTCAAAGTGAAAAATAAAGCCCTCTTCCTGAATATATACAAAAGTTCTAACTTAAGCAAAACAATCCTACGGAGAAAGGACCACAATTTATTACCCCTTGTATCTACAATACAGAGAGCTAAAGCAGTATTTTGACTCCAGTGCACTGATAAAAGTCTAACTGCCAAGACACTTTTAACAGGAATGGATTTTTACCCTTCCACTTCAGAGAGGGGGACATAGCAGATAAAGAAGAAAGCACGCTGCATAGCCCATGACTTCATCTAAGTACACAACTGCAATTCATTCAAGCTGTTTGGCTAACATCAGAAACCATGAGATCTAAGCCTGATTAGTTATTAAAGAGAAGAACCCTTGAATTGAGTTATTGCCTTTTCGTTAGCTACCGTGTAATTTTATTTTTAACACATGCTATATAATTTGCAGTGTTTGTTGTAACTAATTCCTTACTGCTGGTTCTTCCACAGAAGAAACTAATTATGTCTACTGCATTCTAAAGCTAAACCTAAACCATCAGTTTAAAATTGCTTGCATAAAATAATGTCTTTTGCCAAATGAAAGCATGAGATCCAAATGTGTCAGCAGCAAAGTTTCACTGAATGCAATTCAGCTAGCTCTATAAACCATACTGTACAAGAAAAAATTGCCTAAGCTCACTAACTCAAAGGGCACTGTTTTACAGAAAATAATTAGCACACAACATGCCAGTGGTAAAGGGTTACAAAACAGAGCTAAGGTGTGACTTCACAACTGACACAAGTCAATTTAAGTTTTCATATCTGCCAAAACAGACCCTCTCACTCTCATCACCCCACACGGTCTCTCCATCCTTTCTGCTTGCTGGCACTCCTGCACATGTGAAAATGTAGCAAGCTCTCCAAGGATTTGATCCAGCTCATTCCTGGAGGAGTTTTCAGGCAGAGAAGGACGGAACGGTTTGCTGGAAGGCAGCATGATCGCTGGTGTTGACTGCGTAGCAGGAGATGGAGACAGAACTTCCCCTTCTGGCACCAGGACTGAACTTGGATCACATTAGGCTGTATATTTACAACTGACTTTAGGGAGTGATTAACCAATACAAATTTGCTACCTCCAAGCACAGGCAGAGCCACAGGAGAAGATGGCTGGAAACACCATGAAAGAAAGGAAAACACTTCCTTTTTTTCCTGAACTCTAATCTGTCCTTCGTGGGACTGCACCATTCAAGATGTGTATCTAGCAGTCCCTCTACTTTTTATGTAGTTACAATTATCTCCATAAATATAACTAAGAGTGTGTACAGAGACAAGACAGCATTAAAAAAACCCAAACAAGTCTAATCATGATGGAGGCAGGGTAGGGGAAGACTGCTGTAGAAGTAACTAAAAACATGCAATCCTTAACACCACTTAGAGAAGTTTTACAGGTAGCAGAAGTTTGAATGTGGGACTTTGTTTGTTTGTTTGAAAAGATCAACTCACTAAATAAAGGCATTCTGAATGTCCTGTATTACTTTTATTGCAACACAGATTAGAAATTACAAGCTCAGACTCCATTCTCCCAGTCGCTACAAAACATTAGGCAAAAAAGGGCTCGTGTGCCAAGAACCATTGAGCATTACTGCAGGCCTCAGCTCTCCATCAAAATCCAACACATTCAAAAAAACAAACTATAAACTATGCCAGTTTGCTGCTCTCCACATTTTGAAGGTAACAAAAAAAAACCCCAAGAGAACTGACCTCAATTTACCAAAGCATCATTCTAAAATAATTCCATTAACCTAGACTGAGGATTGCCAGTATTTATGCACAGAGCGCACACGAGATCAAGACTTTATAATAACAGAAACATAACAAGAAACAGAACAAGAGGGAACAATAGTTTATAAAGGGACCAACACAAGCAAGACCAAGAAATTCAACTGACTGGAATGAGATACATTATGACCTGAAGTTTGAAGAAAGACTGTCATCCTCCCTTCTCTTCACCCCTACAGCTACTAGAAGTTTTGAACGGTGTATTTCTGTTTGGGTTTTGATAAGGGTAGAGGCAAGTATACAAATCTGAGCACAAGACTCAAATGAGTGAAACGTTAGGCTGTGATATTTAATACTGGAACTTTAACTAATTTAAGTATCAACACTGGAAATATTTTCTTCTGACAAATTGCCTGAGACTTGAACACAAACCAATCCCATTTCCTTCCAACTTATCTGAAAGATCATAATGAAATTACATTCAAGATACAGTAAACCAAAGAGGGTTATTTTCCAACAATTATTTAATTTTAGGATGGTTTGGATTCTGCTGTTGTGGCTTTAAGAATAAACGTTTGGGAATACAGCCACTGCTGTATGAGCCACACTGTGCTTCTCAAGCTGTTTTACATTTCATCAGGTAGTATCAACTGAAATTCTGGCAGTAAAGAAATACACCAGTGAGACTTCTTACTGCAGAACACTCAAAGAGCCACTGTAATCCTTCTAAGTGCAGGCAAGCACTTAGCAAATAGAAATTTTACTGACACTATGGTCAGATTTTACCATTTCTATGGAGGGCTGCTAAGAACAAAACTAAAGAGACACTTCATTGGCAAAGTCGTTCAAGATTCAGTAGCAGACAAATTTTTCTTCCCTTTCAGAGTCTTGCTATCCTTTTTCACTATTAATATATTCTAGAAACAAGACATAATACATTGCATGTAATTATCCTACTAGTTGATTTCCATACAAGAGCCATTTCTTTTATTGCATAAACCCACATATTCCCATCATCTCCTTTAAAAATGAAGACAGTGAGTGGTTTAGGCAATTACAGATGTCACGGAAGGTTTGACAAACAACTCTTCTGCTCCCTGTATGCTTAAGGACACTGGGAAAGCTGTCAATTAATGACATCAGAGTCTACATTAACACTGGCAAAATGCAGTTGTGCTTCCTTTCATATTGAACTCAGCTGGTTTATAGCCCTTCCTTTTCCTATTCCCTGGTTGAGAATAAGAGTGGAATGAACAAATGGGTTGTATTTCAACCCAGTTAAAATGGGGATAGATAATACAGGTTAAATGAAAGAGTATGAATGAAGAAGCACATCCTTGCTTTGTTAATGAAGAAGCTTGCTCATTCGTCATCATCAATGAACTTTGCAAGTTTGAGTCACTTCCTAAAATTCCAATTAAGTTGTTAGAGATGAGCATAAGGAACAGCTGCTTTCCCCTCTTTCAGTATCTAAGTCGTTACTGCACTGCACTTTTTGTACATGAGCCATCCCCCCCCCACAAGAACGTTAGATGGATTACTGCATCATGTGCTGTGGAGAGCTACCTCCCTGCTAATCCATTCCGAGGCTCTCAAGCATGGACTGTGTCATCTTCAGTTTGATTTTTCGTTATCTGACGTTAATTCCAGTCAAAGTAGAAAACAACCAGAAACTCACTATTACTTCAATGCCTGCTGAAGTTACCTACTCAGTTCTGAAAACAACGGTGGGCACTGATCTTAGTCTAGAAAGCTGCCTGTGGGTCTCTGCCATCCAGAAGACAGCAGTGCCCAGATGCAGCTGAGGCTGTGACATTCCTCGAGACCTCACTTGCCAATGAAGAGTCTAGGGACTGAAGCAAATAATTAATGAGGAACTTAATTTTTCCAGTGATGCCCAACAGAAATATTAACTTGCAGAGTACAAATGACCTGATCTGGTCACATGGTTTGACTTTAGGTAGTCCTGTGAGGAGCAGGGAGTTGGACACAATGATCCCTTATGGGTCCTTTCCAAACTGAGATATTCTATGATCTGTTTATCAAATATTTTTTCCAAAGTTAACCTACACCTGCAAGAAACTTGTCTCTAGTGATTCTTTAGTGTGTAGTTAAGAATGGTACCTAGAAGCTGTCTGAGCACCAGGGTTAGTTTTACTGCCAACTCTGAACTCATGAAAGATCCAAAGAAATGTGATCTTCCCATTAATGCAACATTGAAAATGTATCTTATGGCTGACGTCTACTCAAAGGTGATCCCTGCTCGCCCATCGTCAACCTCAAAATCTGCACAGAGATGACCCAACTAAATTTGATCTAATCTCTAACACCCTGTTCCTCCTGACCCGCTTTGCTGGTTCATCTGCATTAACAGTGGCTTCCAGGCAAGGCCAGTGATGCTGTTAAGACTTAAGGCTATGGTAGATGCTGGATTTCTAGCAGTGTAGTTACATTAATGAGATACGTGATTCATTCCCACCTCTTCAGCATCGATGCAGTTACAGTGACATGCAATTACTTTTATGACTACAAGAAAGGGAATAAGCTGTACCAGTATAACGTGAACCGCACCAGAGAGGTGTCTATTCTGGCACATAAAAAGGACTAAGATTTGCATATACATAGTTTTGACTTCAATTTTATAGTTTGGGAGTAATTCCAATTATTTTTATGAAACTCCACACACAGATGTCCCACCTGATGTGCTTTGAGTCTCTGTGGCACAGCATGCAGGAGAGCACTGAGAGTCTACAGTCTAGGGGGTTATTTTAGAGTGTTCCTTCTAAGTGTTTATAACACTCAGCACACATATACATTATACCATATTATTTGTGGCTACCCTATACAAGAGAATTAGAGGCTTTTTTTTTTTAAAAAAAAAAAAGAGAGAAAGAAATGGATTAAATCTGTGTCTGAGCACTCAACTGAAAACTGGAGGTCAGAAATGCTTGCACAGATTTTCCTCCACTGCCTAGCCTTATTCAAAACAAAAGTGTCATAGAACAGACCATGCTATAAAATATAGGCACAAGATGAAGTTATTCACAGCAGCCTTCAAAACAAACAGAATTTACAAAATGTGTGTATGCATCTCAAATAAGCTTTGCTTCTTACAACTTAAGAACAGATCTAGCTTTTTCCTAAGGCTCATTGTGATGATAAATGCACAGAGTGTATGGTATGCACTGCCGCTTATTAGCATTTAATGCTTCTTGAACAACTACAATGCAAATACTCATCACAATAGATGGGAACCTTGGTGGAAACAAGAATTCCCACAAATTGTTTAAGAGTACAGTCAGTGAATAGTATTATAAACAAATGGCCCAAGCCCCTCACAAATGGGTATGCTGCATTTGCTTACACGTTAGCCCACTGCACATTCATTGTGCAACAGCATTTCAACAACAAAATAAAGCATACCCTGACAAGAAGCATGTTTTATAGATACGTTCAAGTCAAACAAACTACAGTTGTCTCACGGTTTAGTTGGGATTTGTGTGTGTGTTAGTGACAGATTTTTGCATTGATAGGTTGCATAAATAGGATGTTACAGGACAGATAATGAAGTTAAACAATTTTAAAGGAGGCTCCATTTTGAATTACTCAGCTGACAGTGTATCAGCACAGTAAGAAACATGGTAACTTTCAAACATGAGGTTTGAAGTTGATTTCTAAGATTTTAAGCTACAGCTGAACACTAAACATTAGAAAATCTGAATGACTGCATGACATACAAACAAATGGTGTGCTGACACCTTTTAAAACTACTTCTGCTTCAGTTATACAACTAGAAAGTCAAAATAAACTAAATTTGCTCTATATAATGCACTAAGAAAACTTCCATAGCCTGCACAAACTCTAACTTCCCAAGTCTCATCTCTTCATTCAACACAGTAATAAGTTAACATTCCCACGAGGTGTTTTTACTTGTGATCAAGATGCTTACAGGGAGAGTAGACATTTTCAATCTACTCCTATGAATATATTTGAGGAGTAGAGGGAAAACCCAGCCCTATTGCTTACTGTAGTTTAAAAAAAAATCCTTAATAATTTTATCCTTATGAAACAGGAGTAAAAAAGAAAAGGGATGTGGTTCTGTTCACAGTACCTTTCCTATCTTGCTTATGGCTGTCAAAAACTGCCATAACAGAAGCACAAGAACACGATAAACAGCTGTCTTTAGCTTCCGCGCACCTGACAGCCCTTCATGGAAAGTCGGTTTCCTCTGTCAACAGCACAAGATGAGATGGCGAGGGTGCGTGTATAGACAGACACCCACCGCAGAACAAGAATACGCTCGGCTAAAACCACATCAGTCAGCGGCAGTACTGAGAAAAGCTGCGAAAATCTCACAACTCTTTTTAAAACAACCTCTAGCAAGGGAAACAGCTCTGCAGTCGAGATGGCAAAGAAAAAAAAAAACCAAACCAAGAACTGGAGAGATCTCATCGGCCAGAGGCAGGACGGGCAGAGGAAGGAGTACCCTGCAACAGCTCCTCCATCCTGCCTCTCAGCCGAGCAGAGGAAGGGCGGAGAGCGAAGGGAGGAGGCGAGAGCGTGAAGGAGAAACGGCCCGAGAGAATAAATACGCCAAGCATCGCCTCCGGTGAGGTGCAATCCCCTCTACACCCACATACGCACTTTAAAGAGAATCGGGGAGACCCCTCAAACATCCAGCAAGGAAATTTCTTTTCCTCATGCACCCAGCTTCAGCTTACTGAAGAGACGGCAAATTGATCACCTCCGATTCACTTTTACGGGGGGCCTGACTGTCCTATCCCTCCTCAATGCCCCCTCAGGGGAGAGGACAGTCCGTGCCCCCTCAGTCCTCTCTGATGGGGAGCCGACGNATTGACAGGGCGCGGAGCGCGCATGCGCAGCAGCCCCCCCACCAGCCCGAAACATCCTCTTTTCGGGGCCGCTTCTTGCTCTGGCCCGGGGTGATCTGGCGTGCGAGGTGCCCACTTCCCCTGCAACATGGCTGCGGGGCTGTACACCTTCTGAGAGGCGGAGGAAGCGTGGTTG